>JAPYZI010002656.1:0-32613 GCA_030523105.1 Ophioninae sp. A BG-2022a | reverse complement strand
AACGCGAAGGCATCCTAACGTCCGTCTACGAATTCTCCAAATACCGAATTGCGGTTTTTCGTAAAAATATTACTCGTTTACGAGAAAAAAAAAAAAAAACTGGACCGGGAAATTTGTGAGGTACAAATTAATGACAACTTTAAGTTAGATGAGCAAAGTGCGGATAGAAAAAGTGGGTGGAAAAAGTTTCAATTGGAAAGAGCAAACACCTAAAAAGCTAAAACGGTACACACTTTGGTACTGAGGAAATAATTAAAGATAATAATACGTTGTACGCGTTGTTGTACTTCGATATTTGAAATGTTGATAAAACAAATGAGACAAAAAGAAAAGCTTTGTCCAAAGAGGGAAACAAAAGGTACGAGAGAAACGAGGGAAGACCATGGGACAGCGGAGTCCAGGAGTCAAGCTCGTTCGTTCGTTCAACTCGTACCATTATTTCCCTCTCTCTCTCTCTTTGCTACACGCTCGTTCACTCTATGGCTAATTCGGAGCGTTTGGCATGAGCAACCTTGACCGGTGACGGTTGAATCGATTATCGTTTAGATTCGAAAGGGGGTGGACGACCCCTGTACGTTTCCTACCTTCCTTCCTTTCCCACCCCCTCCCCTCTGCGTCGACCGATGTATCTCTCCGTCCCATTTGTACTGACTTGCGCCACAACGACCCCGCGTGGCATCGACCTTACCATCCTCGAGTACCACCTCCCAGACCCTCCTCCTCCACCTGACGCTAATTGGTCATGGCAACGTGGCTCTTCCAACCGAGTGTTACATATTTCGTATGCGCGTGCTCTGCTCTACCGATTTACATTGCCTCCTATATACTCTCGTAATGGAAAATAACTCGAGTTCATTAAATTACGATACGGCGCGACCTCTATCAAATATGGATTTCTATAGCTCATCGATCGTTCTCATCGCCCCACTCTACCCTGATTATCTCGATTACGATTTTTTTATATTTTTATTTCGTATTCACCAATCGAGAATCCGGAATGGAAACTCGGGAATTCGTTGAACAGAAACAAGTTTATCGATTCGAACGAACATTGAATTTACAAAGTGACGCTCGTAACCTCAAAATAAGAACCGTTAAAAAGCCAATCGAAGACTGCGCTTTGGTGTCTCCACCCCTAATTGGTGATTCCGTTTACTTAGGTTCACGATTAATGTATACTGGGTTTTTAAAGGAACAGTCAAAATTTGAAGCTCATATTTATCTTTTATGCTTTTAATTTTGTTGAATTTTTATTAACAACGGTTTTAAACTTTTGAGTTTGGTAGCTGATGGATTTGGTCGTAACTTCAAAACAGAACCGTTAAAAAGACAATCAAAGATTGCGCTTTGGTGTCTCCACCCCTAATTGGCGATTCCGTTTATTTAGGTTCACGATTAATCAACACGGCGTGTGTATATTGGGTCTTTAAAGGAACAGTCAAAATTTGAAACTGATATTTATCTTTTATGTTTTTAATTTTGTTGAATTTTTATTAACAACGGTTTTAAACTTTTGAGTTTGATAGCTGCTGGGCCATGTAGCAGACACTTCAATAAGCAAGAACTTTTTCAGATTTTTTTGAAAGCCTAAAAAACTTTGTAAATCCGACAATTCCCTAAAAGATACAGCATATACACCGTGCACTCAAAAATATAGTGTATAGAGGTCGGGTTAATTCGTCAACAATTAAAAATCATAAAACCTAGCGCTTTTTGGATTTTCCACGTTTGGTAAGTGAAGCATTGTTAAGAGTTTACGAGGAGGAGCCAAACGTTTTCGTAAATTTCGTTTCATCGGCCACGATCGCAAGATCGTAAATTTCGAATTCCCAATTTTATTAATTATTTTTCTTATTTAACAATTTTATTAAAATGTTTTTCTTATTTCGCATAATCAATAAACGATTGTTCAATAAATGACTGTAACGCTTCAGTTGATCGCACGAGAGGTGATTTCCACGTGTGACTCCGGGGCGCACATGCATGCGAAATTTCATTCTGATGAGTCGAATCATTAGGGCTTGATAGCGCGTCGAGTAAAAGTACACACTTCACTTATGCGCGCGTGGAGAGAAAAATCGATAGCAACTACAAGCACGTAGCTCGATTTCGCGACGTACTTTTCTTGATAAACATAAATAGAAAACGAAAGAAAAAGAAAACAAAAACAAAAAAGAAAATAAACCGAACGAGAAGAAGAAAAACAAAAGAAGTTTAATTGGAAGTAGTTTTTGCTTGCACGTGCCGATGCTTTCCTTTGGATCGTGAAGAAGCGCACTCTCGTTCAATGAATGATGGCTCCGTTTTGAAAAGAGCGCGCAACGAGGAATAAAAAAAAAAAGAAAAAAGAAGAAGAAAAAAGAAACTGGTCGAGTAGGTCAATAAAAGTCCATAAAAGTGTTGATCGAAGTATCGACGTACTCGATTAACTTGACGGGCACTCTCGGGACTGCGTATATCCTCCCGTATACCGAAGCATTCGTTACACACTCGCCGAGTAATGTACCACATCGAGTGTGTCCTTCGCGAGTTTTTTTTTCCTTTTCCCTTTTTTTTTTTTTTTTTTTTTTATTCCCTCGTACACGTACACGTTACAAATCGCGACTGCTCGTGGCTTCTCGAAATGAAATTTCTACGGTCGCCGAGATACGTTCGTCTAACCTAGCACGTGTAAAGTTGAATACCGATTTTTTTGTTCTCGAATGATTGTAGAAAAAAACAATTGCTCGTCACGTTGGCTCCGGTGAATAAGAAGAAACAGAAGGAACAGAAGGAACTGAAGAGTTTGGAGAAAAATAGTTGGTGACTCGTCCCTACGAACACGCGAAATGAATCAATCCGTGCGACACACGCGCGCCCCCTGAAACGTACCAAGAACGGCCTGCGTGAACCAGGAAGCTATGCGTCACGTGCATGTTACTCGGATCAAGCACGCAATCAAACTCCTCCACCCCCCCCCCAATAGCCGACCTTCATCGTGTTGGAAAAGTAACAAAACTCTTAGGATTTTGGAACTACTGTTTCGATCGCTAGGAACTTTACGAATTACGTCGAATTACTTGCGAACTCGTCTCGCTGATACCGAACGAAAATAATTTTCTTCATTTTTTAATGAATTTTTTTCTTTGGCGAATACGGATATCGAAAATCATAGGAAAAACTGGCGTTTCGTTTTTGTTATCGTGAAAACACAAAAGTTACTTTTGCGACTGAATTTACAAAATCGTTTAGAAAAAATAACAAAACTCTTAGGATTTTTGAACGATTGTTTCGATCGCTAGGGATTTTACGAATTACATCGAAACTCGTCTCGTTGATACCGAACGAAAATAATTTTCTTCATTTTTTAATCAATTTTCTTTTTTGGTAAATACGGGAATAAAAAATCATCCGAAAATTGGCGTTTCATTTCTGTTATCGGGAATAATAAAAATTGCTTTTGCAACTGAAATTTGATAATAAAAATGAAACCTTTTTCATTATTTGTAATAATAAAAAGAGATTTTATGATTCTTCAGTTGAGTGATGAATTTAACAGTACGAGATACTGCCTTTGAAGCTGGGGGACAGGTTGTCCCTTCGCTATCCACTTCTAGGCGCCTCGCCTAGGACCCTCGATCCTTTCTCCGCTTGTCTTATCCCTTAGCTCCGCAATAAAGAGTCCTAGAGTTTACGACCCACTCAAGATTCATGCAACCCGATATCTGACCCAGCCCCGTCGACGCATAAACAAAAGTAACGAAGAAAAAAAAAACTCTTCCCATAATTATCAAGACGGTAAGACGGTCGCTACTGTGCTGGGACTTTTGCAGTACGTGCAGCAAAAGGTCGAAGGTCCAAAAATCAATGTACAGAGTTATCGTTGATCCGATCTATTCCTTGAAAACGTTCGTTCTAGAAATCATTTTAATCAAATTAGGCTCCGTCAAACAGAAGCTTAAACTTCGATATAACCAAATTAGTTTTATGGTCATTTTGTTGCTTTTAAAAAATTGTTTAAAAAAAATAACGAATAAATAAAACTACAAACAAAATCCCTGGCATTTGAGATCTTTCTTTTCCGAGATTATGCGAATTTTAGGAATGAAGTTTTGTTTGTAACGTCATTACTCGTTAGCTTTCGAAAAAGGATCGTTCAAATATTCAGAGAGCGTTGTTTTTTTATTAATTAATTTATTATCAATTGATTTATTTATTATTAATTAATTAATTTATTCTAATCTGGAATCCCTACCGTTCATTAATTAATCAATTAATTCTTTTTATTCATTTTTTCGATGGCTTGAAAATGTCTAAAAAAATCCTGAAACCATCATATCGCAATAACTAGTAAATTTTCATTCTAGTCACTAGTTGATAATGTTTAATGTGGTTCGAATGGCTTCTGGAATGATCCCTTTCAAGGAACAAGTCGAATCAACGGTCACCCGGTATACCAATGGCTACTTCAACCGACACGGAACATCATCCCCCTTTATCCACCGCCGGCTCCCAGTGATAACGAAAGAACGAGTCGCAGACCCAAACAAACCCAAACGTCGTACGAAATTCGTCCTCGTGGATGCGACCGTAGGAACAGAAACGAGGAATTAAAAAGTGAGGAAGAACGGGAGGCTCCGTGACGCGAAGAGCGGCTTGGGAATATGAGTCGAGCTGATAAACGACATCTGGAATGTCAGATAAAATGGACTACCACGATGACGAAGAAATGAACGACCACGAAGGAGAGAGGGAGAGATGATGATGATAGATTTTATTATGCCCCAGTAAAAAAACTTTCGGGAAATTCAAGATCAAACAAACATTTTAACAAAACAAAGATATAAAATTTGTAAAAATAACAATTAAATAAGAATATAACAAAAATAACCAAAAAAACGCAGTTTTAACGAAACATAACCAAAAAAAAAAAACACAAACGTAACCTAAAACAACCGTAAAACGCAGAACTCTAAAAAAAAAAAAAAGAGAGAGAAACATAAATCAACACAGAACGCTTGAAAAAAAAAAAATGTCGAAAAAATGCATCACCTAAAAAAATCATGACGTTCGCTAAAAATTTGTAAAAACTATTTTTACATTTTCAGATAAACGCTTTTTGGATTTAAAATTCGAACGGATGAGAAACACAATTGTCAAAAAAAAAAAGAAAGAAAAAAAAACTTTTGGCTCAAACGAGAATTACGAAAATACCACACCCCCCTCCGCCCCTCTGCGCCAAAAAAAAAAAAAGAATCGCCCAAGCTACTTGTTTGGCCCCTGAGCGTATCAGCTATCTCGCCGGGCCAACAAATAAACTCTATGGGAAAGAGAAGCGTTGTATGGGCGAAGCCCAAACTGCTCGGCGCGTCCCGTAGGGTAGAATTGCCAAGAAACGTGGTCGCCGGACAACAGATGGAGCGGGCATCGCGGCGGTGTTCCCGGCAAAGATACTTTTTTTTTTTCTATTGGACACCCTTGAAACCTCATTCGGCAAAAGCTGATGAACATTTTCTGGGAGAACCGTCGCAAGGGGAAAAGAGGAGGAGAAGGGGGGGGGGGGGGGGGTGGGACGAAAACCGACAGATGGCAATGGAAAATGGAATAGACACCACTGAGATCGGTAACCCTGATATTCGACTTTCCCCTACTTTTTCAACCCTAGGTCACAGCGACGTCTCAATAAGGGTGAAGAAAAAGGACAATAGAAAAAAAAAATGGTAACTCGGAAAATTGCTGTTTCTGGCAACAGCTCGATCGGAATTATCAGCGATTCTTATGATTGCCGGAAATGAACTCGTCACAATCCCATGGGGTATTGAAACGCTTGAGAGAACGAGAAACGAAACGAAACGACAACGAAACTTCTTTGGGATGTCTTCAGGGCGATAAAACTTTCTTTTTTCTATGTACGGGGATTAGGTGCGATAAGAATAAATAAAATAGGGATAAACAAAAGTAACTTCAACAAAAGTGGCTGCAAGTTTTTCAGACTCGCGTGCTATCGACTTAACGATACTGATATCTGGACAATGCTAATTATTTCCAGTTTGGAAGTTTCAGTAGAATACAGTTATTGGATGTTTGGCTGTTATTGTTTACAGTTAGGGAAGGAACAAGATGCAATAAGGTTTGCATTGTTGGGACGCAATGAATTATTCTTTCTTTCCCTTTTTTATTATTTAGAATATTTGATAATTATTATTGTTTATAAATATTCATAATAAGTATTATCATTATTTTTAATTGTCAATAAGAATTCTTAATAATTATTATTCTTGCTCGGAACTCTTAATGATACAATATTCAAGATTTTTTTTTATTTCAACGTTTTTTGTAATTGTATATATCTTCTAATATTCTTTATAATATTAGAAGATGTATATAATTAGTAAGCATTATTAAAAATTGTTAATAATTATTATTGTTAATAAGCATTCTTAATAATTATTATTCTTAACCAGAACTTTGAATGATGCATCATTCAAGAATTGTTTTCAAATTCCACTTTTTTTCGTAACTTAAATCTGGCAAAGAAAATGTCAGGTATTAAAAATAGTGAATTTTCTTGTATCCCAATAACGCAAACTTCTTCAATGTTACAAGGTGTACGGATAGTAATGTCGGAATGGATTTGGGAACATTTAACAAGTTTGAACGGAAACCAAGGCGAAGCTGAAGGATTTTTTTGTCAGTGATTTCAAGACTTTTATCAAGATTTTCTATTGAAACAGAATTTAATGGATTTCCAAAGAAATTCTGGCTAGCCGACTAAAATTGTGATTAAATGTCTCGTTCCATAAACTATTGAAATCTTTTTAAATACGTTTGAGACTCGACTGTGAACAACTTGAAGGAAAAAGCTTCGGTTGGAATGATCTTAACTCGTGCAACGCTATTCCTTAAAAACCCATTAGTCAAAAATTGTGTATTTTGAATCCAGTTCCCATCTGTCGGTTGACCGAAATTCACTGACCAAAGGCAAGAAGATTAATCATCGTCTCGGTGCGCTTTTTGAGCAAACGGCTGAAAAAATTCCACATTCGATTTCGAAGCCTCTGTAACGTCACCGAGAAGGTTTCAGGACTCTGAAATTCGAAACTATTGACCAAAATTGAACTACTGAAAAGAATAAAAGAACACAGGTGTTGAAATGCAGTTTTAGGCTACGCCAGTTTCTTCAAAGACTCAGTGTACACATGTGACATAGACAATAGGGAATAAGCGTTTTTTACTTTGGTTCTAGTCGAATCAATGCGTATCAAATGTTTCGTCGGTGGTCGGGTAGTCAATAAAGCAGATACATAAAAAACTGTGCACGCTTGGTCTCGTTACAACGGCTTTTGTGGAAAACCAAGCGTTCAAAAGCGACAAGATATCAAAGTTGTTGCGACGTAAAAGAGTTTTGCGGAAAATAATGCGAGTTGTTATCGTAACGGTGCACTACTCTGGAACTGGCCAATATCCGAGGGCTGAAAAAGCAGGGTGGAAACGATCATCCCTGAGTGCTGGTCAAGTTGGATTTTTGTACAACAATAGAATCGGATAGGAAGTAACCTCTAAATAACCATTAAAGCTTCTTAAGAGAAAACTTCTCACTGATTCTTTTGGTTTTATGCACTGGAAATCTAGGTGTAAAGGTGATGTCCATTTTGCACTGGAAATTTGGGGATACAGGTGACGTCGAGAAAAGTTGTTTTTGCTATAACAAGGCTAATATTTATATTCTCGTCACAAGGCGTTTCCGTCGTTTCGAATCGACTCGCAATTTCGGTATACAGCGAACCCGAGAATTTTCAGGTTAAGAAGAAGAATCGCGGCCAACCGTCACGATTCTTCCGGAAATGTGAAAATCGTGATACCCATAAACAGATTCGTAAATGTAGAAAATTGAAAGGATGGTATAACCTGAACCGCGCGCCAGCTAATCTTCTCGAAGTTCGAAAAATCCGCGACGATTTTTTGATGAAATCGTATCCATTTTTTCACCAAAGAAATAATAACTAAAACTAAGTTTTTTTTTATCGAAACTAAGTACAGGCCGATAAGTCGTGTTTCTCGAGAAGTTTCCTTTTCTCTTCTTTGCGGCCGTTGGACGTAAACAGATCGGGGCGAGTACAGCGCTCGTCACCGTTACACATATAAGTGGCGCCAACTTTAGGCAAATTTTAAACTCGCCGAATTTCGGTGCGCACGAAGCATGCGCGCGCGCGAGATTTTTGCTTGTCCGCTTCCACGACGTGACACGCGTTTTCGACGCCACGAGGTTCTCGCGGTGTTTACGCTGGTGCGTAACGTCGAAAAAGCGAAAAAAAACCGTCGAAATTTGTAGGGGTGAAAAAAAGAAAAAAAAGAAACAAATAGTAAACGAGACATCGGGAAATGCGATCACGTGGATCCTCGTAGGGAAGTTTCTCGAAGGGACACATAACCTCGATACGAAAGATAACGCATCGCGAAGACGTATCGGCGGAGACAAAAAAAAGCGAGGGAGATTCGGCGATAAAGCGTTAGGCGCCAACTCTTGGACTAATCTCTGGCAGACCCGGCTGCTCGAGTCGCGACCCCCCTCCCTCGCCCCTTTCCCACGGGACACTCCCCCCCTCCTCCGCCCAGGTTTCGGGACCGCGAGAAAAAATACCGTACACCGAGTGAAAAATAGCGATAAAACGACAGACTCACGCTCATCCGTGTGTTCCATGTCTTCATTCCTGAGGAAGGATATATCTGAAACCCAACAAGCACCACGGGTTATAGGAGGTAAATATCCCTCGTGTTTTTTTTTCGCCCAGGCCCTCGTCGCCCGTACACAGGCACTCACTCACCCGCCATCTTGAAACAAACTAAGGCGCGCTCTGGCGGCAACTTGCTCTCAACTGCACTATTTTCACGTCTCGTTTCTTTTCTTTTTTTCCTTCGTAGTGTGCGCGCTTTTTGCAGCTAGCGTAGCGTTGCGTGCGTACGTATTCGAGAGCACGCGACGCACACGCGAACGTCTGGGACTCGCTTCGCGCTGACGTCGCCAGGGTCCGCCACCAACCGCCTTCGTTCCTCGCGGCGGCAAATTTGAATCGTTTGCGTTGGGATAACAGATTGAAAAAAGCAAACGGTTTTATCTGGAAGAGCCATGGATGATCGACATAACCTTACAATTTTTTACTCCGATTTTCTCGTTACTTTTTTCGTGGTTTAATAGAAAAATCGGTTTCAGCAAAATTTGTAGACGGGAAATTTTATTCCTTTCGGTTCTTTCGTACTTTAACGGATTTTTCGAAAAATGGTCCCCGATTTTTTTTTTACCGATAAATAGCATTATTTCGTTACAGAAAACGATATTATTGATGCGGAAGAATGTATCTTTAACCAGACATCGCAAAATGTAAACACACATTATTTGTTTGGGTTTGTTTTTGTAACATAACGGACGCAACAGAACGAATTCAAAATTAACGGGAACCTTCTTCCGTATCAATATCATTATTTATAACTAAATAAAGCTATTTATCAGCAACAAAAAGAAATCGGGGAGCATCTTTCGAAAAAGTCCCTAAAGTACAGAATTACCATCGTTTCTTTTCACGGAAAGTTATAAATAACATCGAAATTATAATCTTAAATCTTAATCTAACCTAAAAATCATATTCTAACCACTGTTCGGAGGTGTCAGAGGTGTGTGGTAGAAAATCTTCGAACCTTGGCACTCATGGGTATTTAAATGATTTAAAAAGATTATTATTATTAAATTATTTAAAAGTATTAAAACAACAACAACAAAATACCGCCGGACGTTAAACAACCTCAATACAGATGGAGGCTCGAAATATTTTCAATCCGTTTTCCCAATTAGCCGGGACATCGTGGGTACAATGACGAAGACCAACGAGAGTTTTCTTTTTTCATTTTATACGTAGTAATTCAGCTGATAAAATATTGGATTTCTTCACATCCCTTGTCTCGGCCCTTCCCCTCTTTCGCTCGTAAATCCTCCCAAGAATAAAATATGTATATATATATATTTATATCTATATACACATATACATATACATATATACGTATGTATGCGTGTGTATATGTATATATAGTCCCTTCGTTATTCCTTAATTATAATTTATGTACGACAGTATCAATATTTTAGTCTCTTTTCTTTTTTTTTTGTTTACACGTTTCTATAATCAGCCACTTTCTTCCGCTGACTCGCCGCTCGTCGTTCTTCTTTATTTTTGTTTTGTTTTGTTTTTTTTTTCATTGAGAGAAGGGCAAGTGGACAAAACTCGTTTTATCGCCAAAGTGCAATGTTTTCAATGGATAAAACTGATATCGAACGGATCGATCGTCAGACGAACGTTTCAAGTGTTTTTTTTCTCTTTCTTCTTCTTCTTCGATCTTCGCGTTACTCGTACAATTAGTAGTAATCAGTCGAAAAGTGTAACATTTATACTTCGTCGATTTTTTGTTTCATTCGAACTACGAGGCTGCGCTATTTCCGGTTCTCTTCGTATCAGCCTCTTCGCATCTCACTATCTCTGTCCTGAGCATTTTATTACGGGCGAAACCCCCCCCCCCCCCCCCCCCCCCTGTCTACCCCATTCTTTCGGAATACTGTTGCACAAGAAGAACGTGAGGAATGCGCGTGTGAATGCAAATTGATCGTGGGTCGATACGACGTTTTTTTTTCTTTTTTTCGTCTTATTTTCTTCTCCCTCGTTATCCAGCGATCGGGAATCCCGCCATACGTCGAACGTTGGAAAAACGAGGTTGCACCGTCGAAATGACGGAGTTACGTCTCATTTGCTTTCGTATGACCCGACAGTTACGAGAATTGGGTCACACGTTGTCCAGCACAACTTCTACTATCGAGGCTCGACACATCGGACACTCGAACAGCTGTATCGAACACGTTTGACAGAAGCCTCTGAAATCATAGAATATCGGTTTTTTCGTCAATTGGAATTTGTCGTAGGAGTCAATTGGTAAAAACATCGCTAGAGGAACGTAAAACGTAATCGTAGTGGCCTGATTTCGAAATAACAATTTCTCGGGATTAAACGTTTGGATCGTGAACTTAAGGTAGCACTAGCGGTTGACTACTAAACGGTATATCTATAATTTTTTGAGCTTGAGAATAGAAAAATACAGGACATTTAAGCATAATTATATTCATCATGGGAAAACAATTATTCGAGAAGCGATGGTAATAAACGTGTTCAATTATTATTATCAAACAATGAAGTACTGAAATAACAATCGGCTTGACTCGAGTCGGTTTTACCAACCGCCATTTCATAAACGCTGTTCCCGAAAAACATTACGAAAACGTCGTTCGTTTAACGCGAGTGTACGTGTGTACAGTGGCTGTGCGTTGACCAGCAAACGCAAAAATTAATCGCTTCCGTTCCAAAAATATCGATCTACACGTATTTTCCAAATGTTGTGTGTTAGATGCATTGATTTCATGAATTTATTACTGTCGGAGTTCCTCGGTAAAGTACGCTGAATTTTCACGGGCGTAATTCTGAATGTCTAGATTACAGTACGGAAAAAAATCAATTTTGTTTCTAATGAGGAAGTTGATGCATGTACTAACTAAAACCATCAACCTCCGCGTTTATCGATTCTGCGAAGACTTTTTCATTGAAAACTTAACCGACTTTTTCACTTTAAAACTTAAGCTTTTAACTATAAACTCAACCGGCTTTAAACTTTAAACTTTTAATTTTCATTCTGACTTTCAACTTGACTTTAAACTTTTCGACTTTTAACTTTAAAACTTAAGCTCGCCTTTTTCATCGGAAAATCAACCGCCGACGAATAAACGGATTTTGAACATTTGTGAGATTATGTCGATATCTCTACGCGTTTTTAATGGTCTATTCATCGCTTTTACGCGAATTTAACTTTCACCCATATTTAGATTTCCTCTGCTGCAAGAATAATTTGATTTTTCACCACCGGATGTCAAATGTTCAAAAAGGAAAGGGACGAAAGTCGACTCACCGATGATCACAGGGTAGAAGCCTAACGGAGGCTTTTTGATCGAAGCAGAGAGTACACGAGTCTTCTCGGACGCTCAATTTTCTGAGCTGATCGATGTATATGTGTCGTGGCAGAACGACCTTGTCCTCGTCGTTGAGGGTCGCGTAATCGTTGAATTTCTTGTATTCTCGATCAGTCGGTGGATATTTGAAGGGTACGTTGCCAAAGTTGAAGAGACACTGCTGAAACGACATGAAACTGGCGGCGGCGAAAAATCCGGTTTTCGCGGTTTCGAATATCTGTACACAGGGCTTGAGGCAAGCGCCGTTTATGGAAAATATAATTTCCAATTTGTTGAGGTCGAGTAGACAGCCGAGAACGTCGCCGGCTTTCCAACAATCTTGATCGTGATACTTCTCGCTTCGTGCGTTGTGCCATATCAATTTTCGACAACCGTCGTAGGCTAGCGAGTACTCGTCGTCACCGATCCCGTATCCTTCCTGAAAATATTCACAACGTCGAAACATTACATTTTGAAATTATTTTATTCGTTTTTAAGAAGGAGCCGCATCCGTGAGAAAACTCTAGCGTCCGGAATACCCGACGGGCTTCGCGTATGAGTACGTATACGTACGTCACGTTCCACGTCACCTGATCACAAGACAAAATACCACGACGATAAATTATTCCCAAACAAACAAATCCAAACGGACCCAAACAATCATGTTTTGTCGTGTGATACTATGACATGCTACGTACGTACACACCGGAAATTTGGAGATGTGCGCCACGCCGGCATTTGTCACACATCTCGAACGATATATTCCCGAAATCGTAAATATCTAAAAATTGTTATTTCACCCGGATTTCCACGAATATGTGATGAAATCGTACGATTCAGGTAACAAAATATGTGTTTTCAATATAGCTACGCGGCTCTTCTCCCCTCGAAGTCGTGGCATTAGCCAAACTCTCTATTTTACATAATTTCCATCACGGCGCCCGCATAATGATATAATCCGTAATTTGTTTTCGATTTGACAAATTTAGTGAGAAGACAGCCATTCGTCTATCAATTTGACATTGTCAAGTCAAATGTTGTGAAATTCCGATAAGCCGTTTAGGAAATCCGTGGGAAACTATTACCCAGATCGGCGAACGAGGGAAAAGAATGTGCTCCCTTTTAAACGTTTTAGACGTTTTTAAACGCTTAAATTGGACAATTATTCTTCTACGCGAAATTCCAGAACGTACGTGATTCAAAAACGTGCTTTGTTTGGTCGCCCAGCCGATCTGCATCACCCCGGTCGTCATAATCAGGGTTTCGTAGTACCAGACACCGCTGTCTACTTGGAAGGTACATCTGACGCTCTCGAACGAATAAGCGTCGCATCGTGCCTGCAAAAAGATTTTTTTTTTCAAGTGTCAATCTTGAGGTGAATGGAAAATCATTGATTCTGATAATTAATCAACAAAACTGATCCTACGTTGAGAATAACAATTATCAATCAGCGAAAACCTCTTTGGCTTTTTAATTGAAGTATGGATGGACCAATAACCCAAACAAACTTAAACAAACCCAAACAAACTGACCTAACCATAGTTTTACGAGTCTAGATCATACCGTAAATGTTTAACTTCACAAATAGCTAATTCAATCATCGATTAATGCTTAAAAATGTTTATTTTTAATTTTTAATAATAATTCAAGTTAAATTTAACTTCAAGGACTTTCTTAATTGAAATCGTACCTCTAATCCGTTGGGCGATATCTTCAGGTACTCGCTAACATCTTTCGTATTCAACATCACATTTATCCCGGTCAAGTCGACCGTGTCATGGGAATATTTTCTGCCTTCCATCAAAACTGCGAAAAAAAAAACAAATAAATTAACAATATAATGTTCGCAAAGATTTTAATGTGTGCAACGAAATTTGGGAAAAGAATAAAAAGACTGAATCTCACATAAATTATCTAAGCACCACTGAGCCGAAAAGCCCACTTGGCGCCTCACATAGTGCGTCTCCGTCGCCCATTTCTCCAACGTAAACAGTGGATTTTCCTTTTCCGCTGTCAGGCGCCTCTTGATGGTCACTTTGTTTTCGCTCGTCTGAGCGAACTTCTGTAGCGCTATCAGCGAATACAACACTACGTAAGGTTCGATGTCCTCCCTCTGGAATAGTGGAAAATCCGCGATTGGATCGTTGAAAAGAAGAAATTCCATTTTTTTTCTCAACGGGTTATACACAGTTAGAAATTTCTGAAAGAATCTTTTTGGTTTTTTCATTTTAGATGATCCAAATCGGTGGAGAAAGGTGCAATGTTAATGAATAGCTTTGAAAATAAAAAAGGCCAATCTACAGCTAAACGATGCCACTACGTTGCCTAACACTTTTCGTTTTGCCCAAATGAAATCCTTTTCCAGAAAAAAATCGTGAAAAACGACGTTTTTTGGCCTCGTAACTGTGCATAGCGCCTTAAAATAGTGAATTCATCATGAAAAAACATTTCGGCGGAGCGATATTGTCATATGTCTTATTTACTAAAAGATTCTCCGTAAAGCTGCAAAATGATTGAATTTCGAGTGAATAAAAGGAAATTTATTAAGTAATATCGAAATAGGCAACAGAGTGAATGAAAAAAGCTCGTTACCAAATTGGAGACGAGGTAATCCAACGTTGCCTCTGATAGTATAGCTATGCTGCTAGGACCGGCCAATTTTTCCGCTATACAACCGAGCACCAGGCAAATGTTTCTCTGCTGCGTCACGCTCGTTTGTACCTTGCCAGTTTTTTGGGATAATTGAAACATGTGGGAGAGCCTCAGCACGGAATCCTGGAGAAGCAGTGAAAAATTTACGGAACATGGATAATACTTTCGCCATTTATCGCGCTCTCTTGTACCTTGGAGGGCAGCGGACAGTCGTCCAATAGCAGCGTTATGACCGAAGGGCCCAGAGGATTGTGCATTGGTATCACGTTTACCATCGAACTGACGACTTGGAGCCAGCCGTCTTCCTTGTCCGCAATCGCGTGTAATTTCAGCATCGCCGGTGGTGGCTCTTGCTCACTGTGCAAAATGATTTTTATTTATCAATTATTATTATTTTCAGATTCTAGCTTATGGTCGTGGTTGAGTTTGCTTAGGTTTATTCGGGTTATGGACTAGTTGATTTTTCAGGCGTATAAAATACTACTTGAAAAACAAACTTTTCTGCATTTGGTTTCATAAAATCGGAAAGGGAAACCTCTCAAATCACTCGTCCATGATAAATAACTTTCAAGGTAGATAATGAACATCTTTGATCATGAAAAAGAACATTCCTATGGAAAATGCTATTTGCCTAATCCAGTATACTTGCAATATATCAAGCTGATCCAAAAATTCAGTAGAAAAGGGTCAAAATCTTTGCCAAGATAGACGGGTTCTTATTCTTCTGATTTTCTGGTACACAGAATTATTATTGACGTTTCTGGTTCCGTGTCACCTGATCACACGACAAAATATCACGAAGGTTATCTATCCGCAGGAAGCCCAGAAACAAACAAACCCTAACAAACTTATACAAACCCAACCAAACGCAAACAAACTCTCGCATGGCAAGAACAATGGGATTCTGAATATTTCATGGTTGTGATATTTTGTTATGCCAATATTTTCACTGTGACATTTGGTCCGTGATATTTTGCCGTCTGATCTGATGACACGCTACCGTATTTCGACATTGAGCTACGGAAGTTTCAGTTTTCCAGTATGAGATTGATGTACCAGCCTAGCCATCGCTGAGGAACGGTCACCGCTCCGTCGAGCGGCCATGAGCAACTCTGCTCCAAGGATCACCAGAGCTGAACCCCAACAGCCTGGCGGCCAATGTTTTTGGTGAATACAACTACCGTTCATGTTCAACTGACGATAACACCTCAGTGTAAATTTAATCGGAAAAAGTAAATAACCCAAAAATGATAGGAGAAGATCTAGAAACGAAAGGATCAGAACGTGCCTGTCGACGAGACGTCCGATGACGTGTAGTGTCTCGAGGACGAGTTTGTCGACGGTCGAAGAGGTGGGAAATTTGAAGCCGGAATTGTCAGCATCGTTGAGGCCGTTGTTATCCTCGGTCTGCTCCGAGTGTATAATAGTGACCGTTGGCCCATTATAGTGTTCGCGATACGTTTCACCGTCGTCCGAACAGTCCTTGCACAAGCAATTGCCCATTCCCACGAAATATCTCTTTTATGTTTTTTTCTTTGAAAAGCCTACCTCGCGCTCTTCTTCGTTGCTACGGCGAAACGATTTTTTTTTTACGTGGCATTTGATCGGGTTGATAATCCGGCGTTCGAATCCCGAAAATCCATTTATTCCTGATACGCGTAGTTAATATAAACACTGGATTTAATAGAAACAGCCGTACCGTAACGTTTTTTATCCGTTATTCAGGGACTATCACAGGGACAGTGGATTCGCATGGAAACGGCACCTGGGTCTCGATCCGAGACTCCCAGAGATGCATAGTTCAACTTTTCACTCGTAGTTGGCGACACAATGGTGTGCACCCACCTTCGTTGGCTGCGCCTCTCGTCTCACTCGATGTTCGAATTTTGTATAACTTTGAGGTTATAAGGTAATAACGAAAGCAAATAAGGGGTAAGCAGCAAGTTTCGTCATAACGCCATTTTTCGTCTTTTCACTAAATAATTTATCAATCCCGGGCTTTGCCCAAGGTCATGAGTTTTTCCGCATGGCCCGGTTTTTGGTGACTCACCCAATGGAACGAGTGGTACGGCTAGACCGATCAAGTAGAGTGGGACAAATTTGCATGATTTCGCGGTCGCCGGTAACGACAAAAGCGTCTTGGGCAATCGGCCGGGGATGCCCCGGTTCGTCTAAAGATACCACGGTTTTACATACTGGATCCGAGTGGGGAGTGTCGCGAGGACCATGAGGCAAACCTGTGTTTCCTGTTTTTGCCGCGTAAAGCGCCGTCGACTCGGGGTGAGCTAATCAAAAGTCAGACGAACAGCTGGCAATAGTGTAAAATTTTTTGCTATAAACAATATTTTAGACTGAGATTGTGAAAATTATGATAATATAATGATACAATAATCCCTAATTATAGTTAGCGATATTTATGAAAAGTGATTCGTTTTTTATTAGTACTGGTGTTGATAACAATGTGACTAGAGTTCACACGCGACTATTGTCGCGATATATGGATTATTCTGAATTTATAGCCAATAGGTTACGCAGGAATTATAATCGTATCTAGTTAAAAAACAATCGAACTCCCATAAAAATGATTGCTCTCCATTTTATCCGCTTAAGATTTAATTTTTCAAAAACACTGAAAAAGTAGTTTTTCAAAACACTCTTACTGGATTTCTACGTTATAAAAAACCCAGCCAAAAATTGAAATCAGAATAAGTACGAAATAATACTTATTTTGCGGTTATGTGTTTTCCGCAAGTGTTTATGGTATTGATTGAGTTATTTCCTTTACTGAAGCTCCTCGATGCCTATATTCAGACTTATTGATTTCCTACAAACAAATTAAGCGTAATTGGGGAGTGATTTTAATTTTTATAATGGAATCCTACAATACCATAATCGCAATCAGAGTTTGGCAGATTCGACAAAAGTACGAACGCTAGTGACGCTGGTGTCGCAGCCGGAGCCAATAAGAGAGCGTGCGCGCGCGACAGGAGCAGCTGGTTCGTAAATGTCCAGTTGTATATTTTCGTCATCAGGCATACACGAGCTCTGGCAATTGGCGAATGAGAAGTCCGCGTTTAAGGAGCGAGTGTTGTGGTTACGCGAGTGGTATATCATCGGGATAAGATATCGCGCGTGACTTCTTCCGATCGTCAATATTATTTGAAATATTAACTATTTTTTCGTATAGCATTCGTACATGAATGCGCTTGGTGAAATTACACTACGGGAGAAACGCAAGAGGCGGGCAGCGGCTCATTTGGCATCATGAAAAATTGACGGACGGACACGGTGCGCGCGAGTATTACAAACGCTCTCCGCGATCGCATGGGAACGACATACCTCGGGAAAAACGATCAATAATATTACGAAAATGAATTGGTGAAAGTGCGAGTCCGTTTTTGTCCCGCTTTCGATATTGTTATTTACATTCGCGTTGTTTATACCGAATGGGCCATGGTGTCCGGCGACAACGAAGCGGGCCTTCCACCGGAACCTGAGAATTACGGAAAATATTTTTACGATATTTGCAAGAGCACGACTGAGGCCCAGCGGTAAGAAAATACAACAAAAAAACCGGAATGAAAACAAACTTTCGTACTATAACCTCTCAAGCCGAAGTCTTTGTTTACCATCCTCGATCCATTAGAAGCAATCTCTTTCCTCGCTCTCGTGATTCATTCGCGAATAAACTTTGTATACCCCGAATATTAATCTTTCCATCAATTTCAAAATCAACAATTCGTATGCTGGAATTTTCGAACATAACCGCAAAATTCATACTTTCGGAGTCTTTCGCATCATCGACGTTCAGGCATTGCCGACGATCGCGCCCCAGGAAATTCGCGATAAATATAACCCGAAAAAATACTTCAATCCATTATTCCAATAATTTTTTTCGACATAATTAGGTTTTTCCCAAAAATGGTTTTTCTACATGAATCCATTTCTCCACAGATCGAAAAACGAATGGAAAAAATGCAAGAAGAGCAAAGAGCCCAAGAAGAAGGTACGTTCTTCGTGGATGCAAAAAATCACTGGACCGGTCTGATCGTTCCTTTCGATTTTCAGGTTAATCCCACTCGCGAGTTGAGCAGACCCGGACCACCCGAAGTTGACGTCTTTAGCAATGCATCTGCCTTTGCCGTCTTCGCTCAAGTTCGGAACGCTATTTTAGACACGCATCCTACGAGCGGGAGAAAAGCTTGCGCTTCCAGGGACGCCTCTCCTCAGCCGCCTGAACTCAGCGACAATGTCGATTCCGATAGCGAGAATGATGAAAAGATACCAACCACACAGAGTTTGCCAAAGGTTTGAAAACTCGTAATACCCCTAAACTTTCACAGTCATGTTTGTCCCATTGTCTTTGTGTCAACCCAAACATACCCAAATGAACTCATAAAACTATTAAAACTTCAAAGTGACGTTTCTTCCACCGTTTTTATCAAGCGTCCTTTTCAGATCGTGAGCATCGGACTGAGAAGCGTTTTTACACTCATGAGGGAAAGCAGATCCGTCGATCCGATTCTCTGTAGCAAAGCCCTTTCCGCTCTATTGGATGTACTTCAGGGACAACTTCCCGAAGGGCTGAACTCCGAGCCGGATGATGTAATAGGTACATGACTTTGAATTTTGATTTTTTTTTTTCCTATTTGTATTCAGATGCTCTGTAAAATAAGAGAATTGGCAAATTGTTAAATTGAGAACCTAAACAAATCTAAAGAGAATCAATTTTATTCACCAATACAGTTACTGAGTTATATTCTAACGGTATTAAATTAATAAGCAATGTAAAGAACTACAGTTAATTATTTATTTTCCTCAAATGCTGTGTATTAAAATCACTGAGGATTATGAAAACGATATTTTAATCATCTGAATTTTATATTCTAATCATAATTATCAAAAAGATCTATATCGAGAACCATACTCTACGCTAAATAGTGAATGATGAAAAATCTTGTTTCTGTGCAGATCCCCTGTTCGATTTGCTATCGGATCTTGCAACGTCTCACGGTCCAGAGTCGACAGTGGCGAACGATGGGAGTCACTTGACTGCGGTAGCGTGCGCTTGCCTTTTGAGTCTAGTAGTAGTGAGGGGTGACACCGGAAGGTTGCTTTCTACGATAGCTTCCCTGCTGATGTGTCCAAGAGCGCTCGCAGCCCAAAATATTCAGGTAAGCTGAAAGTTTGTCTCCGCATAAGGGACTTGTCTTCAACGATGACTTTTCCAGATGCCCTGCGTACTGATCTCGCTACAGCGAAGTGTCGAGGCAGTGTTACTCGGCAAGCTCGATCGCCCCGATTGGACGACCCACGGAGTTCCTAAAACATCTAAGATTTACACGTTCAAGCTTCATTTGCCGAACGAGATGGCTAATTTCGCGATGAACGGTCATAGCTTCGTGAGCAACGGGAAGTATCTTTTTCTTCACACTAATCGCGGATTGTTGAAAATCGGGAGCGGTTACGGTGGCACCATTGGCGGCAAGTTGTACGCTCAAAAAGCCGATTTTTATCCGAACGAAACCGGTTGGCTTGGCTACGCGAACGTGAGTTTTATCTTCACCATCAGGATCATCATAATCATCGCTTTTAACCTTTCGGGCAACTTTCTTAACTGACATTTTCTTGGAACTTCCAGAACTCGCTGTACTTCAAATGCACACCTAGAAAACAGTGCGAATTGTTAGAACTGGACGCGGAGAGTCTCGCAGTCCGAGGTATAGCGGTTCTCGAGGGGCGTGACTGGCATTCCTCCGTTATGCTTTCCGATGGCGATAATTTGGGAATGATAACAGCCGGAAAGGACGTGAGTTCTCGTGCATTTGATCCTTTGCACATTCGTCGATAATTTGAGATCTAGAAATCATATAATGGGAAATAAATGTATATTAGGCGTAGTAAAAAGAAATCCATTATTTTCTGGAGACAACCAATCACAAAGCTGTCGCGAAAGTTTGTTTAGTACGAAATCTCATCTTTCTAACGCCATCTGGTGTAACTCGATCAGACTCGTACAACGTGAAAGACAGATAAACCATGTATCGGACAAATAATGCATTTCTTTTTGCTCATTACTAATTAATTTATAATGATTATAAATAATAGCAAGAGGTTAGAATTTTACCAAACTTGCGAATATGTTCGGGGATTCCGTTTCAGCAGACCAAAAAGGTCTTCAATGGAGCCAAAAAATGCACCCTCCAGTTTTTCGAAATTCCATTCGATTCCCGATCGTTTAAAAACGCATTTATTTGCAGGAAGGTTTTGTGATACGTACGATAAACACGTTGATCAACCCGGTGACCGTAACGTCGGAAGTACCTCTAAAAATGGCGAAAAAGTGCGTCGACATATTTGGGTGGGCAACATTCGACGAGGAACAAACGGCGCACACACTGAATTCCGGTTGCGACGACGAGGTAGCGATGGTTATAGCTGGCGAAGAGTTCAGCCTGCTCAAAACGGTATCCGGGAAGATAATGTACACGGGAAAAGGAAGTAGATTGGGTTTGAAGTGCAACACCAGGCCCAACAGATGGGTCGAGCTCTCGGTCAAAGATTCCAAAGTTTCTCACATCGCAACCGGACACGACGGTCAACACGTTATTTTCGTGATGGACGATGGCTCGGTATGGTTCGCTGGAACAGCGAAACGCGGCGAGGACGGTGACGCGAGTGAGTAACATTCCCGAGTTACAACTCATATTTTCCACCTCAAGGATACGTAGAAGATGGCACGTGAGCTGCGAGAGAGATAGTCTAAAATGAAAAACTGCAATTTCTTGAAGAATTAATCATTTTCGTGTTTAAGTAATAATTAATTACTAATTAATTATTATTTATTAAAATTATTATAAATAAAAAGATATTACATTCATATATGAAATAATTATAAAATAAAATAAGCTATTCATTCATTAACAGTAATTAATTACTAATTACCAATTGAGTATTAATGAATTAATAATTTATTTCATTTTATAATTATTTCCTACATGAATATAATTTTTTTTTTTGTAAAAAGCATATTTTTTCCTTCAAGGAACTGCTATTAAAAAAAAAATTGTGCATTGCTCAATATTTGATGAAAAAATATCTATTAAAAATCAGAAAAATCAAAAGAGCAACTGCTTCTTCAAATGCTGAATAATAGAACGAGCTGTTTATTCCAATTGTTGATTCCGCAACGAGAATGCTCAGCCAAAGTCCATTTATCAATTGAGATGTAAAAACCGTTCGCAGACAAAATTCGACGGACACCGCCGGCAAAACCAAAGAAAATGTGTAAAGCGGAGGGTCACCGGATCGTCGAGGCAGCTTGTAACAACGGCTCGACAGCATTGGTCGATAAGGAGGGTTCTCTTTTGATGTTCGGGAAAGACACGTTGTACAGCGATCCGCATACCGGTTTGGTCACCGATCTCAGAGATGTCTCGGTGCAGCACGTAGCGCTCGGGAAAGCCCACGCTGTCGTTATCACCAACAGAGGTCAGCTTTACACCTTCGGTATGAACAACAAGGGCCAATGCGGCAGGGAGTTCACGGCGGTTCGACCAGTCAAAAGAGAAGTTACCGTCGTAGCGATGGAGACCGGAAACGGAGAGGACGAATTGATCGTCGCCGAGGATGGTCAGATATAACTGATTTTTTTTTCGAAAGACAACAAAATATGGCTGTTTTGGAAAATTGGAATGGGAAATTGAAAGAAAATTGCAAATTCGTTTTCAGAAGGCGATCCGACCGACGAGTCGGACGAAGGCAGGGAAATATGTTCGCCCGGACAACACCGATGGAAACGAAGAGCCTGCATGGTGTGCACGATATGTCGGGAATGCACCGGATATGGAACGGCCTGCGTCAACAGCACGGTTCCCGTGCGGAACTCGAAGCGTCGACCCGGACAGTAAGTCCTGCAACGATCTTCCGTATATTTTTTTCACTATCGCGATCCGAGCGAGGCAACCGTGTCGCTAACGTCCGGAAAGCTCCGACGGGCTTCGTGTACGAGTACGTATACGTACACACCGGAAATTTGGAGATGTGCGCCCCGCCGGCATTCGCCAGAACTAAATGTCTCGAATCTCGGACGATATTTTCTCGAAATCGTAAAGAAATACCTGAACAATTGTGGTTTCCCACGGATTTCTACAAATGTGTGATGAAATCGTATGATTCAGGTACCAAAATGTGTGTTTTGAATATGGCTACGCGGGTCTTCTCCCATCCGAGTCGTGGCATTAGCCAAGCTCTCTATTTTACATAATTCATATCACAGCAACCCCGTGATAATTTGTAATTTTTTTCCAATTTGACAAATTTGAGGAGAAAGCCGTTCGTCTATCAATTTTACATTATCCAGTCAAGTTTGGTGAAAGTTTGAAGAGCCGTTTAGGAAATCCGTGGAAAACTATTGCGCTGATCCGTTCGGTCATCAGTATCTTTCGTTACTTACCATTGAAACGATTTTTAAATAATAATAAAAAGCTTCAAAACTCGGCGCCTCAAAACTAAAACGAAACTTGGTCTTCCATCCTAAAGCCGGTAATTTTCGTAATTTTTCGTACAAAAATGTCAGACCCTCTGATCACGATTTTTTCTCGGAATTCTGCAGGGAATGCGGTTGCGGCGAGGGTGACAGCGGATGCGCCGAGTGCGGATGTTGCAGCGACTGCGCCCGTGAGAATTGCGGAAACAGCAGCGAGATGGCGGCTTACGGAGCATCAGGAAGTGGAGATATAGGCATGATGAGATTGCAAATGATGTTCGAAGGTAGTCAGCTATCAGCATCCCGAGTGGGCTGCCTCGATGCTTTCCGGCATTCTTTCATCCCGTCTTTCATCTCTTTATCGTTCTTCCAATTATTGGCTACCGACTATACATTTTCACTTCTTGTTTTTGTTTTCCACTAATTTTTCGATGATATTGCCAATCGCGGGGAAAAAAACCACGAACCGCTTTCCACGGTCTGATAGATGCCTACGAAACACTGGAAAACCTTCTCTACTAATTTCTTTATTTTTCTTGGAAACAGGACGATCCGGTGCAAACCTCAAGGATTATTTGAGGAGGCGTCTTGAGGAAAGAAAGCAAAAACAGAGGGCAGGACCAAGCGCGGCTAAATGGGGAATCAAAATAAAACCTCTGAGCAATCAGCGACCCGGTGAGATTTCAATCCCCACATTTCGATAATAAGTTGATTTTCCGATTTAAAAAAATTGTCGATGAATTTAGGATGTCATCAAATGGAATAATTGATGAAATTCCGATTTGTCCAATTCAGCTGGACCCAGCGTTTCGCAGAAAAGTGCGTTGGGCAAAGTCGGCCTCGGACTTGCTTATAATCTTCTCGAAGATGAGATTATTGGCGGTAGCGATGTGGAACGCGGCGACGCCACGAGAATCACCAGCATTCCACCGGGCAAAGTTCCAATCCCGAGCGACAGTCCGGTCGTTCAAGTTTCTTGCGGTCTTCATCACACTGGTGGGTGTTTTTGGGATATCTCTTTTTCTTCGGCTTCTCTAATGTTCCTTTTTACTATTAGGTGTAGTAAAAAGAAATCCATTATTTTCTGGAGTCAACCAATTTCAAATCTGATGCTAAAGTTTGTTCAGTACGAAATTTTCATATTTATAACGCCATCTAGTATAACTCGACCGGACTAATGTCATCTATTGGAAACATCATGCATTTCTTTTTACTACACCTAATATTACCTCCCTTCGTCTAAATAACGGAACCTAACCTATATTTCGATATTCAGATTGCGCCATTAAAAAAAAATGTAGAAAAATAATAAAAATGTTTGAATCTTTTTTGCAGTGATACTTTTGCAAAACGGCGAGGTCTACAGTTTCGGGAGTAATATTTACGGGCAACTGGGAGTCGGTGATCTCGTCCCGCATTCCGGTCCCGTACAAGTCAAATTGCCGAGTGTAGCTACTCAAGTCGCGGCCGGTAGCAATCACACGGTCGTACTCACCACGAGGGGGGAAGTGTACGCCTTCGGTGCTTATCAAGTGAGTCCGACCAATATTTCGATCACGAAGGTTTTTTTTTCTTATTTTCATCACGGAACGAAGATCAACACGAGTTTCTTTGCGAATCCTAGAAGGGACAGTTGGGGATGAAATGGTGGAACGGCCAAAACGAGTCGTCGAAAAGTACGTCGCAAAATCGGCGCTCGGAGAGATCCCATCCTTGGCACAGTTTTCCCAACATTGTTCCCAATATTGGGCCAAAGTGGGGACGAAGAGCGACTTGGATCGGCGCATCCGGTGATCAGAGTTACGTCAAAGTCGACGAGATCAATTCCGTTAGCTTGACCAAGAGCACGGTTATGGCGAACAAAAGTTGCATAAGTAAGTTCCGGGGATGCGAAAAAATATTTTTTCCGATTGAGAAAGTGAAATCTGTATCTTTGATTGAACCATTGTTGTTCCTAAGCCTAATTACGAAATCTTAATTGAAATTCACTAAATTGCTAAATTGGAAACAATGAATACTAAATAATTACTTAATCTTCAATTAAATCATCATTTTTGACGAGCTCATAAGTTTACGTGCTGGTGCGAAAAGGTTTTCGCGCAAAAATTCCGAACATAGTTCTATAACTTCATACTTTCGGTTCATACATTTCGACAAAAGTTTAACCTTACGATTTATCCTCGTTTTCCGCAGTACTGATACCCCACCAGAACGAGCATTCGTTCAAGTGTCTCGTGATAAGCAAGCAGGACGGTAGTTACAACAGTTTCAGCGGAGTGGATCAGGTTGACTTCGCTCACGTGGTGGCCTGTCTGGATTCGATATACAACGTGATATGGACGTACAATCCAACGACAAGTGAGATATGTCCACACAACGTGATATCAACGGAGGCTCGTGCGATCGGTAATTCAGTATCGTCGATACTGAGTCCGAGTTTAGCGATGCCGGTCGTGCAAAATTGTTTCGTAACGCGAACGCAAGCGGCGAAGCATCTTCTAGGATGTTTGGATACGCTGACCAGGGCGCAGGATGAGAAGTTGACGATGGGTGAAGAGGACGATTCGGTGAGTTCCGGACACGACAAGATATACACCCGAGAGGATTACTCGACGATCAACAGGTTCGAGAACCACGGCGGAGGCTGGGGCTATTTGGCTCACTCGGTCGAGGCGATAAGATTTTCACCGGACACCGATGTCCTGCTTGGAGGTTACGGACTCTTCGGTGGTCGCGGCGAATACACAGCTAAAATAAAGCTCTTCGACCTTGGCTTTCCTGAAGATTACCACGAGAGCGAAGGATATCTCCTCGCAGAAACCGAAGAGATCCCTTACGAGTGCGGGGCTCGACAGAAGTATCCTATACTCTTCGAAGAGCCGATACCTCTTCAAGCTCAACGCTGGTACGTCGCTTGGGCCCATGTGAGCGGTCCAGCCAGTGACTGCGGCTCCGGTGGAAGAGACAAAGTCACATCCGAAGATCACGTAGTTTTTCACTTCAAACCTTCGAGAAAGTCGAACAATGGTACAGATGTGAATGCTGGCCAGATACCACAGTTGCTCTATCGGCTCCTAACCCCTGAAACTCAATCTCCCAATCGTCAAGACCGCTCAGAGCCCGTCTACGTTCTTCGTAGAGAGTTCAGTCGTACCGTCACCAAAGAATGCTTCCAATCTCTGATATCTCTTCTTCAATGGAGCTGGAACACGTTGAAAGCTGGACTCGCCGATGGCTCGAGACTCTCATCTTTTCAATCCGCGCTAGAAATGGAACATCTGGTTTACATTAGCGAAGCGAGTTTACGTCTGTTACGGATTTACACCAACGAGATTTATCCCAATCAGGCGGGAAAGAAAACACCCCCGGAAAGTGCCAGACTCGCTGATTCCGTCGCAGAAGTTAGAACTCTCCTTCGTCAAATCCTCGCCGATTCCGTTCCGACCGGTCTTCGAGCAAAGGGCAAAACGAAAGGCAAAAGCGAGATTGGAAACAAAATGATATCGGTCATACTGGAGGAGTGTCACAGAACGTTCGTTTCTTGCTATCACGCTTTCTATCCTACGGCTTATCTCAAATGGACATCGCTGTGCGAACTGCTGTCGGAAGTTGACAAAGATCAAGCAACGTCCATCAAAGATCGGTTGTTATCTGCTGTTCTCGCTTCGTTGTGCAATTCTACGGTACCTTTGCGATGCACTTTTCCGATCCTGTCGAACGTAATGGACAGCAGCGACGGTATCAAACCTTCGGATAATTCGGGTTTGCCAATGATGAACTCCAGCAAGAGTCATAATTATCCGATCCTCGTTGAACAAATGAGCTACAAAGCTCAGCTCGAAAGCGTCGGAAGAGATACCTTGAATTGGTCGTTTCGCGAAGTGCTCGACAAGCTCCTCGATCTCGTTCTCATTCCTGCTAAAAAAGCTCTCTGCCGGGAAAAGTGTTTTTCACTTCCGGATCTCATCATTCACTGTTGCCATCTTCTCGCCAGAGTCATCGCTGAATTGGTTGTCCAATCCACCGGTGATCAAGACGCCCTACGCGTCACTTACGGAAAATTCGTTTATACCACTCCTTCGCGATTCGCCAAAATCAACAAACTCAAAACTTGGAACACCGGAAATGGATCACCCGACGCCATTTGCTTCTCCGTTGATAGAAGTGGCATCGTTGTTATCGGCGTTGGCGTATACGGCGGCACCGGTGTTTATAACTACGAACTCGAACTACTGGACGACGTGAGTCACTTTTTTCATCATCTTCATCAAAATGTCTCGGTAGAATCGGTAATTGGAGAAGCTTAAAGAATTGATACTGGAACAGTGACATTTATCTACTAAATGCCAAAATTTATCGAAAAGTCCTTCCTCAATCATGATTCTGTAAAAAACGAGTCTCGACTAAATGGCAAATTAACAATGGCCGAAACTTCTATAACTCCATGAAACTTGGACAGCAAATTCACTTTCTGATGCAAATTAAGAATTTCATGTTTCAGCGTTTTTGGAAAATCAATCTTTAAGGGGGTAAACTGAAGATTGCAATTTTGCGTAGTTTTTTTTTTCAAAGTATAAAAACACTAAAATTTTAGATTATCGGTCATGAATTCGGAATTATGGGAACCAGGGTTTGAAAAAATCGTTCCCAAACGGTTTGAAAAGAGTTTTAACGGAAATTCTGCGACCCAGGCGGTCGAAATTTTGGAGGAGTCGCATTTCTAATTCCTTCTGTCTACCTTTCGTTTTAATTTCTAATCTCGTATTTCTAACCTTCGTCTTAATTTCTAACCTCATTTTTCTAGCCTTCGTCTTAACGTCTAACCTCCTTTTTTTCTAAACCTCATCTTCGTATCTTTTTCTAATTCTGTTTATAATTGTGGATGAATCGCGTTTCTAACATCTTATTTCTAATCTCCGTCTTAATTTCCGACCTCTTCTCTCTACCCTTCGTCTTAATTTCTAACCTATTCTTTCTAACCTATGTATTCGAGTCTTTTTCTAATTCTGTTTATAATTTTGGACGAGTCGCGCTTCTAACCTCTTATTTCTAAATTTTACCTTAATTTCTGACGTTCGTCTCAATTTCTAACCTCTTCTCTATAACCTTCGTCTTAATTTCTCTCCTGAACAGCAAAACAATACCGGGAACGATCCGTCGCACACGCAGCGTTGGAGCAGCATTGATTACACTCGCGGTTCATTCGACTCCGGCGATTGCGTCAAGTACGTAGTCCAATTGAAGTTCGGGAAACCCGTTCCGATAAAGGAGAACGTCAAGTACGCGATAAGATTGCGAAATCTAGGTGGCAGGATGATCAACGGTGACCACGGTATGAACGTTGTCCGCGGTCCGGACGGGACGAATTTTACGTTCACGGTTTGCTCGTTGAGCTTCAATGGAACGACCCCGACCCGGGGTCAAATACCCCACATCCTCTATTGCTCGAATCCACTGGACTCTGAATATTCTCGGTCGAGCAAAGCCGTCGCCGAGCTTCAAGCAAGGAAATGCACTCTTGCCATGACCACGACAATCGTTCAACGCTCCAACGAAATCCTCGCTCTCGCTCGTGAAAGATCCGAAGATCTTCTCAACAATCAAGTCTTGAGCAACGCAGCTTTCGTCACCATCCTCTTGCCACTCGTCATGGCTCATATTCGTCCGTTCGCCACTTCCGATCCACGGGTAACGTTCAATGATAACACACCTCGTAAAATTTATAATTCCGAATCCCTCAATTCCAATAATCGATCAATTTGACTTCGTTATTTGGCTACAACGAGAACGTTATTCGTTTGTTTCACCGATCATGTATGAAAAACTATTTTTTTGCCACGTGTTTTTTATTTTGGTAGAAAAAAATGAAATAATGTCGCCTTGCAGAAAAAATTGAATAACTAAAATTTATTAAATTGGGTATCAACTGAAAATTGAGCTTGTTAAGAAAAAAATGCTGTGAATAACGATTATGAATTGGTCGATTATTTGTTTAGTTTTTGTCAGAAGAATCAAGATAAATAGATTTTTTAGGATAAATTAAAAAACATAGATAACTAAGACTCATTATAAGGAAATTACAAATTAGGATTGACACTTTAACGATTACATTGAATAACGATGAAAAATAAGTCGATTAATTAGGTTTTGCGAGAGTTTCGTGTTAACCAGAAAAAATATAAAACTAAGAGTCATTCAATGATAAAAAATTGATGGATTTTTGTTTTCAAGATTCAATGACGGCTTCAAATTATGCAATACGAAAATCGACTGATTTTCGTATTAAAAAAACATAACAGTGAACAAGCCCACTTTTAGTAAACCATAAACCCAAACAAACACAAACCATGCGTTTAAAATAATTAAATGTACTTTGCCCGTTTGGGTTTTACAGAGCGCTATCCAAGTGCTGACGCTGATCCAAGAGACGTTACCGCACGTGGCTGGTTTGAATTTACTCTCGGCGATGGGGATGTCCCAGGGTTCGCAGGAGAGCAGCGAGACTCATTTGGGGGCACCGTTGACGACTAGCAATCATTACGCTTGGCTAGAGTCCGATCATCCTTACAAACCCGCAACGGTCGCCCACTATCGGGTGGCTTTTCCCGAGAGTGTAAAATGGATGAGCATAAAATTTACACCGGAATGTTGCACGACGCAACCCGAGGATTACCTTCAGCTTTACATTCCGAACGTGGTCGCCGATCCGAACAATCGCGGGTACGTCATAAAAAGACGTTTTCAGGTTAAAAAAGAGTCGCACACCTTCCTCCTCGACCGCTGATCAGTGAAATAGTTTCCCAGGGATTTCCTAAACGGCTCTTCGGAATTTCACCAAATTTCACTTTATCATGTCAAATTGATAGACGAACCGCTGTCTTCTACTCAAATTTGTCAAATCGAAAAAAAAATTATGGAAAATAGAGAGTTTGGCTAATACCACGGATTTCCACAATTGTTTAGGTATTTCTTTACGATTTCGAGAAAATATCGTCCGAGTGTACGTATGTACGTATACGTACTCGTACACGAAGCCCTTTGGGGCTTTCCGGACGCTAGCGACACGGTTGCCTCGCTGTAGATAACCGTAGCTCGTGCTAATTCTGTTTTACCGACGGGAGCTGAGGCTGTCTCGATGTTTCATCGCGGGTCCGGCCCCGTCTTAATTGTCACCAAATTTAGTTCAAGAATTGGCTTCAATTGAATTTAGCTCGTTCGTTAAAATTGAATCTTTTTCAGGACTACCACTTCTGAAGAGAATCCTCCTTATTGGCCGGTATTTCGAAAAATGAGCAACATACCGAGCCAATGGCCACAAAACGCCATCGTGTTACCCGGAAACGAAATAATATTCTCCCTCGAAACGGCCACCGACTACGTCAGGGAAGTTTACCCCGATACTTACGGATTCAAGTGTCTCATCATTGGATACGAATGGACAACTTCCGGTAACGGCCTCAAGAACCTCGAGACCGAACTTTCGTTTCTCGGTGGCGCATGCGCGGCAACCCTCATGAAAAAGAATCTCCGACTTCCCATAATTACAGGTGCGCTCATCAAATCCAAACATCAAACTTGTCTTTGATCCAAGTTTTGGTATTTCGTTCTTTTTTTTTTTCGAAGAATTTTCTATCGAAATATCAATCCCTCGATTTTCAGTCGACGAAGTGGAGCACAACATCGAAACTGCCCAGGAAGCAGCCAAGAAGATATTTTCCGTACATTCTGGACTGCTCGGACGCGGATTCGCTCTGACCGCACCTACGACCGTCACCCAGGCACTCGATGGCGTTCTCCCGTTCAGGTGAGTACTCGAAACTTTCATTTCAATTTTTTCATCCGCGACAAACGTATTTCCCATAGAAAGAGTTCGTAGGGAATTTCCAGGAATATTTCAGGTACCGAAAAATTACGCACCGCAAACGCGTTCTATTTGTTAAGGCTGTTTGAAGTTTCAGGAACTTCGACAAATTTTGTAATTTATCGATTAAAATTCGATAAATTTTGCAGCTTATTGATTGAACTTCGACAAAATTTGCAATTTATCGATTAAATTTCGATAAATCTTGCAATCTATCGATTAAACGTCGATAGATTTTGCAATTTATCGATTAAATTTCGATCGATTTTGCATCTTATCGATTCGCTGAAAAGCCAATTGTTTTCAATTCTCCAACGTTTTCAAAGATTTTATCCCATGAAAAATTCTGTACGAATTAAAATTATAGGGCGTTTTTACAGAAAACTCAAAATTACGCTGGCTCAAGGCGAAAAATTTATTTCTGCAGGAAGAAAGATTTTTCATAAAGAAAAACGAAGGTTTGAAGGCGGGGGCAGGTTCAATGCTGAACGAGGGAATTTTTCATCAATTTTATATTGAATTTATACGGACTTGTGAAAGGAAACTACAACTCTCCATTTTTTTGCTCAGCAAAGAAAAAAAAATTTTCTTCGCTCGATCCTTCCTCGTTTCGTTTCCTGTCGCGTCTTATCCCGCGCTCGTTCGCTTCGTAATAGATTGCACTTGAAAGTGTCGTTTCCATCGTCCGGCTGGTTGAGGATTTCGATTTTTGGCTGAATTCCAAACTCGGTCTGTAAATTTTCACGAACTTTTCCGCAGTCGTTCGTTGCCGGGTGCATCGAATGAAATTGTTTTAAGTTTTGGGACGAATTCGGATATACCAGTCTACAAAAATCATTTTTCGTCTCATCTCCCCCTCCCCCCGCAACTGTTCAATTTCCATTGTTCAAATAGACTTGAAACGATTTTAAAGAATACGTTTACATAACCTCAATGATTCTGAAGGGTTCTTCAAAATTAAACCGTATAAAAAAATGAATTACATATAAGTAGTATATACCACTCTTTTGAAATTTTGTGATTTTTAAGATTCCGGAAAAGTGGCTGGGAAAGACGAACATTTTTATTTTCAGTTTCAAAACTATTAAAAGGGTTTATTTGATTGGAAATTTTCTGCTGATTACAAATATGCCCGAGTTTTCGCCGCAAGTACAAAATTAGATTGGGAAAATGTGAAAAACCTTTCGGGAAATAGTTTTTTGTCATTTTTCGGTAGAAATTGAGGGTTCAGGGGGAATTAAATGGTGGATTCATGTTCATGGGACAAAATTACATCGAAATGGACCAATAAAAAAAATATTAAAAATCAAAAAAAAATTTCGATTTTTGGAGAAAGTAAGTATTTTCACTAAAACGGCAATAACTTTCTTCCCTTCAGGGTTTGGGAAACCACTTTGCGCTCAATCTCTTCGTTATGATTTTTTCTTCAAATTGCTTTTTTAATCATTAATATCCGATGATTTTTCGATTTTTGGCGGAATTTTAAAGTTGGACCATCGGTTTTTGCAAATTTTTCCATACATACCCCTTTGCCTCTTTTTTTGCGATTTTTCAAGTGGCTTTTACGGGGAAACTAAACGAGATATCGATACGAATCCA
>JAPYZI010002655.1:0-32019 GCA_030523105.1 Ophioninae sp. A BG-2022a | reverse complement strand
ACTTGAAAAATCGCTAAAAAAAACGCAAAGGGGTATGTATGGAAAAATTTGCAAAAATCGATGGTCCAACTTTGAAATTCTGCCAAAAATCGAAAAATCCTCGGATTTTAATTATTAAAAAAGCATTTTGAAGAGAAAATCATAACGAAGAGATTGAGCACAGAGTGGAGTGCCAAATCCCAAAGGGAAAAAAGTTATCAACGATTTAGTGAAAAAATGTATTTTGCCCAAAAATCGAAAAAAAATTTTGATTTTTAATATTTTTTTAATTGGTCCATTTCGATGTAACTTTGTCCCCTGAACACGAATATACCATTCATTTCCCCCAAAACCCAAAATTTATATGAAAAAATCGTAAAAAACTCCTGAAAACACGATTTTCTTTACTGTGTACTGTGCTTTCGACGAAAATTCGACGATATTTGTAATCAGCTGAACATTTTCGATTGGATAGACCCTCAAAACTATTTCAGAATTAAAAAAAAAGTTTGCCCCTTTTACCTAACCGTATCGAAGCTTCCTTTATCCAAAAGTGATTGCTCAATTTAACGAAAAATATAAATTTCATAGAAAATATTAATTTCCGAGATCATATAAATTTTATTTAAAAAGAAAAAAAAACATTTTTTAAAGATTTAAAAAAAAGCAAAGACAACATTATGTTTTAATTGGTTGCTAAGTTCACGCGCTATCTGTCAATTTTTTAGGTATTTATGTACACGAGTGAGTAACTGGTGTCACTGAATCAGCCACTGCCGAGAATGCAGTGGCTGATGAGTTGATTCGTTTGCGTTCTACAGACTCTGAAACGAATAATTCGAAGGGCGAGCTTGGGTATGCGCGACTGTTTCTATTTTCCGCCTCATCGATGAGGACCACTGGACAGTTTTCGATGTACCGAAAAAGGACTTCGATCGATGATACGGTTTAGTTAAAACCCGTCGTTTTTCGATAACTACGGTAATGGTGAAAAAAAAAAGTATGCGTGTTGCACGGTTCGAAGATTTTGAAAACTTTCAAATATTTTGAAAAAAGTTAATAGAAACGCGTTGAAGTTTAAGGCGATTCGAGATATTAAACGAATCATCGATTTCTAAACACGCATCGATGTTTTTCTATACCTTGAGTCGTGTTCGAATCACGTGTAGCATTCACACGTGTTGATTTCAAGAATTAGTTACGTTTAACGGGTAACACGTTTGGATTTGCATCGTAAGTTTCGACAGTACAGTTATGTAATTTTATTTATAGAAATTATTGCATATTTTCTAAAAGTATCGATGTTCCTTCGAGTCTTCATTGTTTTTGTAAAGCCGTTTGTGTTATGGCGAATCGGATGCGATTCCCCCCGAAAATACGACGGTATTATTGGACAGCTTGAAATTATCGTTATCACTCGTAATTTATTAATAAATTTCAAGTCCAAACAGAGCATAGTTGGAAAGCTCCTTAATTACCTTGAATTCTAGATTTATCCGTTTTACAATGAAATATTTCCGTCCGTAAGACGAGGGCATAGGAATAAACGAAACTCGTAATCAAATCGCTCTGATATTCCAATATCATCGGGCATAAAAGAGGTTACGCGACAGACGACCAACGGCCAAGTCTCCCGCCACTAAATCTGTTATTAGAAATGTTACGGGGTGGATATTAATTATTATGTGACGAGACGACGAGAGTGAGGGGCAAGCAGAAAGGGGAGGATTTCGTAACAGGAGAGAGAGAGAGAGAGAGAGAGAGAGAGAGAGAGAGAGAGAGAACGTATATAATACAAAAATTATATTTGCATAAATTAAATATCGTGCAAAATTGTGAAGCTTTATTTTATTAGGAAAATACGACGGTTTACAATCGTATTCCGAAAGATTCAAATCGGACTTGAAGTTTGTATTTTTGAAATGCAAATTCTTGGCTTTTTTTGTCTTATTATTTATTCATTTCATGAAATATTAATTAAAATACTTTTTATTATTTCATATTGTTTAGGATAGTAAAAAATATTTTCATTACTTTTACTTTTCGACTGTAACCGAATTTTCGAAACAATTTTGCAAAAGTCCGAAAGTCTCGGACAATTCGATCCAGAATTAGAAAATTATTTATGGGATTGGCTCGATCGTATAATTGTTTGATCGAACAATGGCTTTTACTATCAAAGCTAAATAGTACATTGAATTTGAATACTAAATTACTGAAATTTAATTAAATATGAAATTGAAAAGAAAACAAAATTTAAAAAAAACAATAAAAATAAATAAAAGAAGTTTTAAAAACATAATGGAAATATGAAATTCACTGCTTTCGGCGTACTCTCGTCGTTTCGTGAAAGCTGAGGGAGAAGAGGGGAGGGGATTGGAAAAGCGACTTTTTTGAGAGGAGGAGAGAAAAAAAGCTGTTCAAGATCCCCACAGTAGACTCGACGTTTACGAACTTAGCACGGAACGTCGAAAGGGACGAGGAGGTACCAGGGGCTGAAGAGGGATGAAAAAGGACGAGGACGAAGCGAATGTCGCTTGGCAACAGCAGTTAAGCGAAAATCTTTCCCGGTTTCTTACCAGCCACTCTTCCAAGAGTGGAAAGCAGACGAAAACGTCACGAAATTGTGAATAAAAGATGGCGGACGGAGTTCGCCGATCGTTTTCCTTTGACTAGTCTAATTGTCAAGGAAAATTATTGGTTTGCGCAACTACGTCGCTTGGGGAGTTCTCCGTGATTGTATAATTTACGCAAACGTATGTTCCATCGCCATAACCCTTCGGTACGAAAGTTTGGTGTGTGGGGACGCGATAGGGTGCATTTTAAATCGAGTTGTATCTATGAGGCTAACGCTCACAGGGTGTCCAATTCCAAACGCCACAAAATCGTTTCAATATTATTTCCACAGGTTTTTAGTGAAATGTGAAAAAGAAAAGGAAGCATAAATACGCAGAGTATTTACCTACAGGATATTCAAAATTAGCAATAAGACGATGTTGGACACAATCGTTATTTTTTTTTGTTTATGAATATACAAACGTTTGAAACGAAAGCCAACGTGCAAGGTTTATGATCCATTTTTCATTGCACATAAAAGCTAAAAAACACAATCGTACGAAAGCTTAACGATTCGAACAAATCGAACGCGTGGCTCGAAAGTTTTAAAAAACGGTATTTCACGATTCGATCAATGGTCGGGATCGTAGAAAAGAGGCGGATGAATCGTATCATCGTATCGACAGGTGACGCCTTTTTTTAACATTTGACAGCTATAAAACCGACTGGCGCTATTAGTTTCCATTAAAACCGACCATACCAAAATTACCAGCGGTATTCAAAATATTCTTCAATTCCTTCACTCGTATATCTCGTGCCAGCCAACTTTGCTGGTTGATGGCGGAGCAACGCGAAAAATAATTGACCGAGTCAATTATTGAGCTGGGTTTACTCTTCCGATTTTTTTCGTTCCCCTTCTGACCCCTTCTGACGAGTATCTCACTTTTTTCCGTTTATTCAATAATTGCAACGATTCCGAAAAAAAAAGATCGAGAATTCTTCGCGAAAAGACGGGATAGGACATGCCTCGACGGTCACCGTGTATGCCGAAAAGTACGCGTTTGCAAAGCGCCGTCCCTCTCGCGTCAGGCCCTTTCACTCGTTTTTGTAAAATACGCCAGACGTTGAAGACCGTCTCGCCAGGAATAAGGAAAGTGCCACGGTCAGTTACGACGAAAATCGTGGCAAAAAAAAAAAGAAACAGTAACGAATCGAAAGAAATACGCGAGCACAAAGCGGCAAGCATAATAATCGACCATTGCGAGACCGTAATGATAACTTGCACGTTCGCAAAGTCCGTGCACGAGGGGCGTACCGCACCTGGTGTACTTGCGGTGAGATATGAAATAAGGAAAGAAAAAAAAGGGAATCGGAGCCACCGAACCTTTGCGTTCATCCCGTTCGTATCGATACGCGAAGTTTATTGTTTTTCTATCGAAATCTATCCTAGTTTGATATCACTAAGAGGAATCTTCATTCACGAAAAAAAAAAAAAGATGTTCTCGAAACATCCGAAAAATGAATTAATAAATGGCCTAATTAATATTCTGAAAATATTCAGTATTTTCGATATTTAATATTTTAAAAATATTCAACTTTTTTTAAACATTTAAAAAATATTGAATATTTTCAGAATATTCATTAAATTATTTATTAATTATTTTTTCGGATGTTTGCAGGACATCGTTTTTTTTTTTATAAGTAATTTTTATAACTAATTTTGTGAAATATTAATTACGAAAAGAGTTTTAAAAACATACGATAACTTGTTGCCCAATTTTCTCCGATTTCTAATCGAACTCGAAATCGGTCGTTCGGCCAATAAATTACTAAAATCCCCGGTATTGGCAACATTTACGAAAGACTTTCGGGGAATCTGTGCGATAATGGTCGTCGCTTCGCGAATCTGCGAGGACTGGAATCTTGGAGGAAAAAAGAAGAGAAAAAGAAAAAAAAAACACACACACACACACGCACACACGCGTACACAAAAATCCTGCGTATAAGAGAAAAGAGTAATTTGATCCATCATTGGGAGACTTTCGAAATTCGACCTTGTGCCCGTTAGTTTCGTCGCAGGAAAGACCGCTACGGAGGAAGAACGAGACGAAGAACAAAAAAAAAAAAGAAAACAAAAAAACAGGAAACCAAATTTCGAAATTTGTCGGAAAGTCTTCACAGTTCGCAGATGAGATGGGAGGAGAGGGTCGATTAGTATTAAGGGTGTATCCGGAGGATGCCCGTTACTCCGCCCGGGCGACGTTTCACCTTTTTCGACCTTGAGAAGGTGACTCCTGAACAAGGATAAAAAAGAGCGATAGAGGTTACAGGCTAGTCGGAGAGGAGGAATCGAGTCGCGAAGGGCGAAAAGCCCGCGCGAGTAAAGAGTGGTTGGAGGTGGCGAGGGCGGAGGGGGGGGGGGGGGTGTTGGCGTCTAGCCGGATCGACCGGGTCGCGGGAAAGTCTCGAGCGAAGGTGCGCCTCATCCTCTCGAACGTTTACCTCCCCCCTCGTTCTTCGAGTCTTTTCGCTCGACGACGGAATTCTTTTTTATGAGGACACTTCCCGAAATTTTTTTTTTTCCGTTTTTATTTTTCATAGCTTTTGACGAGCTCGTTGTTTTTTTCATGCAGAAAGTCGACGCTGGAAAACCGGCTGACGCCGGGAAATTGATCGTCGCGATTGACTTCCGGTATAGCGTTGCTTAATTTCCCGTCGCTATTTCGAACCGCGTAATAATTGCTCGAGTAGGTACTCGAGCGTCCGACGTTTTGGCCAATACCGGAATCTGATTGCCGTCGCGATAGGATCGTCCCGAAAATCACGCGAAATCAACGGTAATTAGGATTTCCGGCGCGAACTCGGGGTACCCGAAAGTCCGCATATTTGCGAATTGAAAAATATTGTTTTTTCCTTCATTGGAATCTTCGTTAATGACGATTTATCGTTTGAAGAAATAATTAAACGGGTGTGGGAGAATTATTGGTTTCGTCGAAATTATGAATTTTCGGATGAATTTTGGTTATATGTTTTCTTGATTATTTCGAGTGGGGGATGGATACCTTGGAGGATTATTAGATTCTGATTAGATCATGGATTTTTACATGGTGTTGATATTCTAATAGAAATGTATTATGAATTTGTAATTCATAATTATATATGTTTATTTGACTATATATTTCGAATTACGGATGACGATTTTTGCCGTGTTTCCATTAAATAAAAATTAAGTAAAAAGAAAATAAGTGCCAGCTCGAAAGTCACCAAAATATAATTTTTTCTTTCATTTTGAATTATTATATTCTGAATATTTATGTATGTTTTATAAAAATGTTATAAAAAAAAGCTTCTTTTTAATTTCATGAAATTTATTATTTAAAAAAATAGAAAAACCATGTATACAAATAATAAAATAAAATAATAATATTATTTTATTATAAGCGTTCCCTCTTTCGGCAAGATCTCGTTTCGTCAAACGGCAACGATGAGGAAAGGTTTGAATTTTGAAAGCTGGTGAAAGTGTCGGTCTAACAGACGTCGAATAGATCGACGAGATTAAAAATTAACATATCCTTTCGATTATAAATGAGAAACGAACGAATAAAATGAGACGGAGAAAGAAAAAGAGAGACAGAGAGAGAGAGAGAATAAAAAAAATTGAATAATCGATTGTAACGCTGATCAGTAAGTAAGGTCAGCGTTTCCTCGCGATCAACTTTCTCAAGGAAGGGTTACGTACATTTTCTTCTCCCACGTGAATACACGTATAAAAGCGTACACGGGGTTTGCACCTGTGACCGGAGAAAAGCGAGGAGAAGAAACGAGGCGCGTGACTCCGCCGAGGGAACCGCGTGTTCGTGTCCTCACCGTCGCTCATGATTGCGTAACGGTAACTGCTCTCTCTTTCTATGTGACATCACACGTGTCGCGCGAGACTCGTGTTCTTTCGAGTATCAGCCACTAAGCAGCCTCTCAAATGTGCACACGATCGCACGTGGAAGCATCGTTTTTTGTTTCGTTGATTTTTTTACAATATATATAAAAATATAAATAAAAAAGGAATAAATGTAAAAAAGCGTATAAGAAATAAATATAAAAATAGAGGAAAAATGTTAAATAAAAATAAACAATGAATTTATGAATTAAAAAATACAAATTTAGAAAAGAAATATATTTAAAGAAACAATTAATAAAATACTTATGTGTATGATCCGTACCCACGTGAAAGCATCGTTTCTTGTTTTATTCGTTTAAACATTTAAAAATCAATATAAATATAAAAAATGAAAAATGAATTAAAAAATATAAAAAATATTGATGTAAGAACGATTTAAAAAAAAATGTAAAATACATTTCAAACGTCGTAGTTTGCCGACGAAAAAATGGAATTAAACAAGTGCGAAATAGGGGTGGGGGACGGGAGGACAAAGCTACTTTCTTTCTTCTGTTGGTGTTTTTCTCACGTTTGTATCGAACGTTCGTATCGAATTTTCGAGCTCGAATTTTGGCCATTAGTTACATCGATTTTTGGATGGCATTTCATCAATACGGAATAATCGGATGGAAACTTTTCGGACATATGTTATAGATAAGGAACAAGTGTACGGATAGGAAATATTCCATGACTTGTTTTTTGTTCTATATAAATAGCTCACAGTTTTTGATCGCGTACGGCAGGTCGCGGGTTTGCGTTGAAAGTCGTTTGCTTGACGTATTACCTGCTCTAAAATGGGGGAATACTGGGTTGCGAGTCTAAATCATGTCGCACATGTTTGGCCTTACGAATACATATTTGAAGAATAAATTAATACTTTCAAATGATAATTTTTCACTTTCGATAATAATACGAGACAAATTCGATGTTATTGCCATGTAATATGTTCTGAGCATTTTCTTCTTATCAATATTTATTCGGTTCTCTTTTAATCGCTGATTAATTCACCGTTGAAATTTATTTTTCATTACTTTACAAATTAATTACTTATTTGAAATTTAGCTTTATGAGTTCCTTGATCCTGAATAAAAAATCAAGGTGTAACGTTTTCAAAATATAGTGATTTCTGAATATTATATTTTTAAGATATAATATTTTCGAGATATAATCAGGATAAAATAATTTAGAAATGTCGTTTTTTACACAATAACTTAGCAAAAAATTGGAAATTCAAAGAATTTTATTTAGCTAAACATTTGAATTTTTAATGGAAATTATTTAATAAAAATTGCGAATTTCATCAACAATTCAAGAAAAAGAATTAAATTCGAAAAGTTTAAATCGAAGTGAATGTAAAATCTCGACCTTGTCGTTTCAAACCTTTGTGAAATTGAAAATTGTTTTTTGAGGCCCGATCTCGTGACCCGTTAATACAAGGTGACCCTAAAATCCGTTTCCAATATACGCGTAGTCCGTATTTCCGACGAGCACGCGATAGAAGCCGCCGGCAAACGTTAGTCATTATTATTACTATTATCATTATATCAGCATATCTATAATATCGTTATTATCATTCTGCGTTGTGCACTCTCGATTTCTACAGCCGGAAATTTCGATACCGGAAGCCACGCGCCGAGCCGTGTCTCGCTCTTCTTTCCTCTTTCCTCTCCTTTTACCTCCTCTCTCTCTCTCTCTCTCTCTCTCTCTCTTTCTCGCGCGGATATTCTCGTGCGCCCGTCAGGTTTCTCGCGATCTTTCGCCGTTTCACGTACCGTGGAGGCGCAGGAGGGATGGGAGGGAATACAGGCAACTGTGCCGGTTAAAAGCTGGCGACCCACTTACTCACAGCCGTGCCAACGAAATCGAGAGTCGACTGTCAGTTCGTGTTCTTTTTCATCGGAGTCTCGTTTTTCGTACTTCGCACTCTCCACAGCTTTACGATCGTAACCTCCAACCAAAACTCAATAAACGAAAAACCTTTGATTTTATCAAGTTCATATGCAAACCCAAACAAACCCAAACGAAAAAAATATCCAATTGGAAAATTGGTCACGAAATATTTTTACATTGAGGAACTTTCTTAATGGCGAAATATTTCGCTCGAACCAAAATAATGTTTTAATAATTCGGCCAAATAAAAAAAAAAGTTTTGTCGAAAGAATTCCAGTGATTTTGAATGCCATTGCTCGATGTGATTAATCTTTCTATTCCCGTGAAATATTCCGATATCAAAATCGTCACGATGTCAAAATATTTCATGGAAATAAAAAAAACAATCCTTTCTCGAAAAAATTCCGATAATTTTTTCCAGAACATCTTTTCTTAACATTAAGGAACATTCTTAATGGAAAAATATTACGCCCAGTTGAAAAAGTGTTAAAATATTTCGCCCAAATAAAAGAAAATGTATCGTCAAATAAAATCATTCGAATTTTTTCGACGTAACATTGAAAACGTTTTTTTCACTTTGACGATATATTTCATTGCGTCATTGAATGAGCTGTTGAAACGTGTAAGAGACGCGCGCATGCGCAGATCATAAAAAAATGGTCAATTTTATGAAATCGCGTAACGAGAAGTGGAGGGGGATAAAATAAATGGGGAGGATAAAAATGCGTGATACTTTTTTGTTTTCACGATCGTAGGCTTAAGGGGAGACAAGGGGGTTTAACAAGGAAGAACTCCCTCTTGTCCCTCTTCGCTCTTTTTTTTTCTGAATGTCTCAGTAGTATACTTCTGTTCCTTTTTCATTTTATTTTTATTACGTATGCGCAACGCCGACGTTCATTGTTTCGAGATCGTTCCGCCCATTAAGAAAAATAAGTAAAAGGAAAAGAGGAAGAGGGCGAGAGAGAGAGAGAGAGAGAGAGAGAAAGAAAGAGAGAAATGGGAACCGCTCCACGTCTCCACGACCCAACACGTCGCGGTTTTGCTCGTGTATTCGTAAAAGTCCCCACTAGTTTCTTCACCTCGTCGAGTTCCCGTCCCCGCCGCCGTGTTTTCTCAGGAAATTTACTTCGTGCCGTGGCTGCCTCGTACGATGAAGATATTTCGTTGTGGTTACGAATAACTTCCGGCATTTGTGCGACTATAATTGCCCCCCCCCCCCAACCATTGTCATTATAATTATTTTCGACGCAAAAATTTTGAAAAAAATAAAATAAAGCTTCATTTTAACATCATTTCAAATGTTCATCGCGACGAATGTTTATAAAAAAGGAACCGGTCGTTTCTCCACTCGATCACATCCATCGACGTTCCGAAATTCCTTCCTCTTCGAATTCCTTTCGAAGCGATTTTCGCACGATTTTCATGTTTTCGCAAACGGCTCTTTTTTTGCTCGACTTCGGGGCGATAACTGAATTTAGTCACGCTCGAGTGAAACGTTCATTAATTTTCTTCGTAATAACGTCGCAACCGTTGAGGATGGAATCCAAAGAAAAGGCAGAGACGAAAAGAGGGAGAACAAAAAAAAAGAAAAAAAAAAAAAAAGAAAAAGAAAAAAAAAAAAAAAAAAAAAAAAAAAAAGAAAAAAAAAAAAAAAAAAAAAAAAAAAAAAAAAAAAAAAAAGAAAAGGGAACGTGAAAAATGTCAGGTTCGATGGATGCCGCGATCTACCGTTTGAAATTTCCGTTCAACAGTGAATGTTCGGTTTACACAAAATTCAATGTCTCGGGACAAATACAATGAGAAATAGAGGCCAAGGGAGGCCCGGCGAAGAACCGCGAAGTCCCACAACCCCCCGCGCAGTGGCGTTTTCCCTCTCGCAAGAAAGAGGAAACGACGAGGATCCTGGGAGCCCCAAAGAGAATCGGCCCTGACCTATTTCCTGACTGTTCGCCATGGCCCAGACATCCGAATACGCTATGCCCCCCCCCGCAGCACTCCCTCGTTTTCTTCCCTTTCGTCATGCCCCCTTCCTCCAATTTGGGCCCCGTTTCATTGTAGTCGCGTCTTCCGATGTCTATAGACATTCGAGATACGTATATGGATATATACGTGCGCGAGACGTCGAGCGCACAACGCCCACTTCCTTCGAGCCTACCGAGCGAAAGGAAGAGGAGAAGGAACCCTGGACAATGAGAAATAAAGTGAAGAAAAAAACGAGTAAAACAACGTTCAAAGGGTATTCGTGGGGTCTCTAACGTTGGGCATTAACGGGGACGGTAGTTCGAGCACGAACGTTTTCAAACGACCATTAATGTTAACGACGAGAACGATTATTGTTCATTTTCTTCGTCAAAGTATCGGGACTAATGATATTATGTTTTTTTTATTCGCTATGAATAAATATTGGCGAATTGTTACACCGAGGTGGACGAAGCTTTGAAATCGAAATTTTTCGATAATTTTTTATCAAATTGATTATAACGATTTATTTTTTATATTACGTTTATTTATCACGATTTTTTTCTATACGATTGTTTATTACAGTTTTTTTTAGTTTCCCATAAAAAATGTACGATTGAGATTTGTTTGTTTAAATGTTAATCGTTATCAGTATAATTATTAAACAAGAAATCGACAATGCCAAACGATGAAAAAAAATCAACGAGAAAAAAAAACAATCCCGAGGACAAGAGTCGAGAATAAAAATATCGGTCGTCAGGAATGGTCGACAAATTGCGAGGGATTTTTCTCACGCCATAGGAATCAATAGAACAGTGGATTCCATTGGCGATACGATAATTATGATTATCAGGAGAAGAAAAGGGGATCCTCGACGATCCCTTGGCTCGTTAGCTCGGAAAATTCATCTCATCCGTTCGATCTCGTTTCTCTTCCAACCTGGCAACCTCGTCCCTGTCCCATCGGCTTTTATTCCCTTTCTGTTTTAACAGGACGTCGATCCTACCGTTAAAAATGGGTTATCCCTCTAGAAAATCAGCCTCGACTTTTTTTAATCCCCATACGTGCTTGCCATCCGTTATCACCGAGGGATGATTCTTTTCCATCCCTGCTTATGTCAGTAAAGAGTAAAACAACCATAACTGAACGTTCCCAAAAAAATATCGAATATGACGATCCTGAACAATCCTTTTTTTTCAACGTTTTCAGGTCTTTCCTGTTTTGGATTCGTGTGAGAAATTTCTTCAAATTCGTTTCCATACTTGTCCGTTTCCACTAAAACTCTCTCTCTCTCTCGAAAAAAAAAAAAAAACGTTTGACGTTCGAAAAAATTCGTTCTTCGCCACTATGAAAATCGTCTTGCGTTACACTCTCGAGTCTGGAATGAAATTTCCTCCGTCCCACTCGATTGGTGATTCAGGAATTTCTCCGCAGGGACTGTAACTCACTTTTTTTTTTCATCGCCGCTTCCGCGAGAATATAGAAATTCAAATGGGGGATTGGGAAAGAAAAGATACTGACGAAAGTGGGAATTAAACTTCTTCGAATCTTTCTCTCTGTCTCTCTTTTTCTCCCGGTACAGATGAGACAAATATGTCGTAATTAATATGTTGTACCTTCATTACTATATTTATAATTACTATTATTTTTATCATTTTTCCTTGTATTATCACTAGCTCCTGATATTATCAAGTTAATTATTTTTAATTAATGTTATTCCAATTTAACTGTGATGTAATTTTCGATGTATTCGAAATGTATGAATTTTGAGAATGCTATTTATTTCTGTACGATGATTCATCTTTAAAGTACGGAGTAAAAGAAAGTTCTCTCTTTATCTCTAAACCCAAACAAACCCAAACATTTTACAATGATGAATACATTAACCTTATTATTATTATTATTATTATTATTTATATTATTTATTATGATTGCAACTATTATCTCTATCATAACTAATATCATTAAGTTCATTATAAATAACTAATATTATCCTAATTTTGCTGTAATGTATTTTTCAATGCCTTCCAGCCTGAAGATCAAAAATGCCATTTATTTCTGTACGATACTTCAGCTTTGGAGTACGAAGTATACGAAAGTTCTGTCTCACTCTCTCTCTCTATCTCTCTGGATTGTGGGGTTGGATAATAGTCGAGAAAGGAATACTCGTGGCGGAAAAAAAAATCGTTGCCTCTCTCGATCTTCCTGGCGTTTGAATTATAATTCTCGTCCGAACACAACGGCGAGCTCGATGACTCTCGATCCATGAGATCATTCACGAGGAAAAAGGAAGGAAAAAAAAATCGTCGACGAAACGTGTCAAGGACGAGAACAATTTATAGCGAATCGCCACAAATTGTGCGCGAAAACGAAGCTCTCGTAAACTCGGTAATTTCAGTCGTGGGATTATCGAACGCTTCGATTATCGATCAATTATGAATTCGACGTGAAAAAAAAAGTTCAAAGTTTATTTTTGTGTCTTTTGAACAAATGGGAATCGCAAAATTCTCGGGAATACCGGATACATCTACAAACGGAAGGGAGTAGTTTAGCTCTTTGGCGTTTTCGTCAAGAGAGTCCAAGTGCGTTCGACGGAAAAAAAAAGAAAGAAAAAAAAGTAGCTCTCTCCGAAGCCTCGAGATCGAGCGTGCGAAGTGGTGTGCCTGTTGAATACCTGCGCCTCCGCGCATCCACAAAAAACTCCGTCGATGGTAAAGATACTTTGAATTCTCGTTGAGCGAAAAAAGGAATAAAAAAAAAAAAGCGTGAAACAATTTCTCAAGACGAAACAATCCTCGGTGAGGATTGTAAAACGACCCGATTTTCCAAAACAGCGTTCGAAGTATCGTAAGATACGTCGAACGAGGAAAAAACGCGTCTTGAAGGGTGCCTGATCGTTGAAACGAAACGTTTTCGTTCGTTCCTTTTTTTCTTTTCTTATCGTTTTCAATATTTTTTCTTTTATTATTATTTTCAATATTTTCAATCATCTTATTAGTTTTCAATCCGTTCGCGGATTGAAATCGCGGCTCTTTCAACGATTGAAAATATCATTGAGAATCTTTCCGTAAGATTCTCCAAAGTAAATTCGAGCAAGTAAAAAAATAACGATTTTCCTTGCATTCCAACGATGGAAATTTCAAGCCCGCGAGGAAAAGCGAATTTGAGACTGCCAAGGGAACGAAGGAGAAGGGAGAGGAGAATGCGATTGATGGAGAGCAAAAAGTCCGGTATTCTCGTTGCATATGTGCAGTCACCTCGTTATTGCTATAATAGATCGCGAGTCGTTTTAGAAGGGCGGCCGGCCAGAGTGAGAGAATTGACGAGAGAGAGAGAGAGAGCGAGCGAGAAAGGGAAATACAGAAAGACAGCTAGAAAGAGAGATGGACGAAAAAAGAGGGAGAGGGGGTTCAGGAACTCGAAGTGGTATCCGCGATGATGCACAAAAAGGGAAGAGTGGGGGATAGAAAGAGAGGGAGAAGAAAATAGAGACGAGGGGAGGAAAGGCTAGAGCAGCGTAGGCACTCGCTCGCGCGAGCCTAGCCCACAACGCGCTTTACTATGTAGGTCAGGGCTGGTGCATTCAACGAGCTCTCGTGGCTGGCGTGCGCTAGCCCGATCGCTTTCTCACTCTCGCTCGCACGAGAGGGCGAGAGTGAGTCGCACAGGGAGAGTAAGAGGGAGAGAGAAGGGTACGGAGCTGATGCTCTTCCTTTATATGCACCGGTCTTGTATACGTTCTACGTACAATGTGTACCCTCATACGTATCGTGCGTACCCGTGTGTGCTTCTTGATACACACTCCTCAGTGCTCTACGTACTACGTGCAACATTCGACTGTTGCAATTCTCGTAGTATGTCTCGTAGTATGCATATATAAGAGCCAGTAGTAACGCCCGAGGACTGACGGAGAAACGAGGCACGAAACATCGATTTTTTTGTAAACTCTTTAGTCCAAACGTAAAATTGAAAAAAATTGTTTCTTTTTTACTGGTTTCGATATGGAACGTGCAAAAATTTGGGTTTTCATGTTTTTTTCGAAGGGTTATTATTAACTCGCATTGGTTCATTTTTGTTACTAATTTTTAAGTCGTTCTTTTGAAACACCGCCCTTAATTTGAAATTAAGGGAGGTTCAAATTTTCGTAGTTTCGATCATTGAAAAAAAAGTACTTTTCACGTAGTCGAAAATAGTATTTTTTTTAGAATAGCTTTCAGTGTGAAAAATGTATTTTTTTTAAATTCCAGAATCGTGTTTTTCAATGATTTTTTCCAATTTTCAAAAATTAATGTTTTTTATTTCAATATCCCACACAATTCGTAAATTATATATACACAAATTTTCATAGATTTTTATAAATTCACAAATTTACTTATAAACCAGCAAATAATTGATTTACCACAGTCACTGTAATCGTATTAATTCAACAGTCCAATTTGCCAATTACAATATTTCCGATAATTCAAAAAGTATCCTTCCGCGAGAAAATTTGATTTTGTATGAAACGAAGGATCTTGGATTTGATTTTTGCTAACCATGTTCAACCAAGCTATGTGCTACGACTGGTTTTCATTCGAGAATATATTTGTCACAATGACGTCAAATAACGTAAACTTTGGTATAAACGATTCATACGCTGATGCAATTGGAGTTGAAGGAATGTTGGATCGATCGCTGCGTTTACAATCTATCGGGTACGAAGTGTAGACGCGTAAGGGAATGCAATTGGGCGGCGAGAGGAGGAAGGGGAGAGAGAAAGGGGACTCGGTGAATTTCCTCAGTGGGCAGGATCGATATACCGCGTGTTCCCTTCCACAAGTTCGTATATGGATCGTGATATTGTATCAGCACACGAGGCTTTAACCTCTCGGCACTTCCGGCTTGGCTATTGACATTTCAAACGCGCTCAATACCGAAGAACGAGTGTCCATTGTACGTAACGTACGTAAACGTGTGTACGGTCATCGCGTTCTCCTTTTCCTCGATTGTTCAACACGAGGGCATTATCGGGCTATATATAAGTAAACGCATGATAGATTATGTATCAGAGCTCGTCGGTTGACTCGACGAGCCCCGTACGCCGGTGCACACATTCGAAATCGATCTCTCCCATAGTCGACGACCGTGTTACCAACGCTCTCGAGTTGGCGCGAGCGCGTATCGCCACCCGCTCAGCCCCGCGAATCCGGTGCCCCTGTTTCACCCCGTTATTGCCGTAATTCGCTGACGCGCTTTTTTATTCCCCCACCCACACTCGTGGATTCCCTTCGAATTTGTTTGGGTTGACTTTTTTCTTTTTTTTCGGATATACGCTTTTTCAACCGCGCTGATTAAAAATGTGTTATAGAGAAAAACAGCCGAAATTCTCAAATTTATTTTTCTGGAGGATTGTACATTTTGGTTTTGAAATTAAAGTATCAATCTCTTCATCTGGGAATTCTGCAGGGTCTGATACTCGATTTTTTTTATTGAAAACTCAATTGCTAAGGAGATAACCGATTTCGAAAATTTGTGAGGTTATGAGGGTTTTACACGTAGACTTAAATAGTAAATGTTTGTTGTAGGGAAGGGAATTGGAAGAAATATAAATATTGAGAATTAAGAGGAATATTTTTAACCGAAATATTTCAAAGATACAATTTTTTTATATTTGTGGTTTAAGGTTTGGAAATCGCGAAGTTTTCAAACCTTAAACCGCAAATTTCAAACCAAACCGAAGGAAAATCTCGAAGAAATCTCAGCTGCAGGGCTGAAAAAATCGAAATTAAAAAATAGGGCAAAATTTTTTAGATCCAAAAAATTGGTCAAATCGCGTTGATTTTTGTAGAAGAAATTCATTTTTATTTTTTATTTTTTAAAGGATATTTGTTAAAAGAGATAAATTTCTTTTGATATATTTGTTCGATTAGAAAAATTCCTGCGTATTATTACTTTTTAATTTAAATTGAAATTTCGACCCAGCTTCAAATTCATGGCCAATGCAGATCGGACGGTTTGAGCAAAACAATTTTGATAAGCTGCAATGATGAGATGCGAATCCCGGCTGGGTGGGTGCAGCGCTTGTTCGCGGTGCACTCTCGCCGCTCATCTCTCGATGATATATTAATTTAAACGACGCCCTTTTTTGCACGCTCTGTTTGGCCGCGACGCGCTCGTTAAACTTCGCGATTATGTCCGTGCGGGCTTATCCAACCAAGAAACTTTTTGTCACAATGATTTTCTTTTCGAGCACCAATTCACGTGACTTTCTCGTACCAAGCCACACGTGATTATCGATGTACTGAAAATCATTGATTCCCTCGATTGAATAATACGAATCAAAATGAAAATACTTAGCATTTACGAGATTAGGGCACAATGCAGTGCGGGTACGTTTCTGTCGATAATTGTGGCGGCGTTGATTTGAAAGGAAGAAAGAGAAGATAGAAAAAGCGAGAAAGCTGGAAGGGAAGAGAGAGAGAGAGAGAGAGAGAAAAAAAAGCGGAAAATCGAAATTTCTCCATTTACATCAACAGTATTGAATTTTTGCATCTTTCGATTGCAATTAAAAAAATATATATCTTCTAGCATTGTTGTCATATTATTATGATTTTATACAATTTGATTATTCCGTAAAAATGATTTTTATCTTTCGAGGATTCCTATTGAAAATTGAACGTCAAAATTTCTCCCTCCCGAAAGTAAAGTTTCCCGGATTAATAAAAATACAGAAATAAAAAAAAAACTAAAGTCGTTCAAGTTAAATAAACCGAAGGGAATAATCTAAGAGCAGGAAAAATAAATAAATGGTAGAAAGCAAAAGTAATTTTGTTCAATCCAAACATATCAAATAATTATGTCGAGTAGATAATAAGATAGACATCTGAATGATTTTGTGGTTCAAACCGGATGTGTCGAATGTACAAATTTTTCTACGATCAATCGAAAATCTCATATCATTCTTATCCAATACTTTTTTTCATGCCATTTCTATTTTTTGTCTCTATGTGCATTTTAATATATATATATATATATATATGCCTCGTGTTATATAATATATATATAACACGAGGCTTTTAAGCGGCTTCGCTCGCGTGCAGATCGGAAATTTGGTTCACGTGTGCGTTAGGAATGGATATTAGGGTCATATCGTACCGGAGATTTTATATCAAGGTTATCATGAAAAACGAGTGTTCCATCTACTACAAGTTTCCCTTATCCTCTGCTCAAACTTTTGAACGTCAAATTGGACAAAAAAACATGTCAAAGCTGAGATCGCTTACCGCGTTGGGGTTGTTTGGGTTGGTTTAGGTTTTTGCGAGTTTTTTTGGGTTTGCTAAAGTTTGTTCGTTCGGAGTGATCGAACGAGGTTGTACGTTTGGGTTTGTTTGGGTTGGTCTCGGTTTCTCCGGGTTTGTTTTGGTGCGTTTGGGTTTTGGCAGGTTCTCGGTGCATCGAAAGTTTCTTTATTAAAGTTTGCAAATAACAGTGATAGGAAAATCTTCATTTGGCAAGCGAAACGCGGAAAACCTCACGAGAATCATCGCCGGACCTCGATAACCGAAATAACATAAAAATCATAACGTTTAATCGAGGATCTCGTTGGAGCACACCCGCTAGATGAAACGAAAGGGAAAGAGAGAGACGGATGATGTCGAGGTAACGTCTCCGTGCCAACGTTCCAATAACCATCCAAGAGCACAAGGACAGGCTACCCCAGTTTCCTATTGCGCCCTCCCCGATTCTATATATCGCCACGAACGTTGTCTCGATTCTATCTCCTCTATACACCCATACACGTAACGAAACACGTTCGTAGCCCGGTATCTCGGGATCCTCCACCTTCGCGCGCGCACCTATCTCTCGGAGCCTGCCCACTTTACAGCAGGTCGATCCTTCCGGGCCGATCGGCGCGGAAAATACCTCGAGCTCGTATTATCCGAGAAAAATCGATCGGCCTGGAGCTCGCTCTCGGAGAGACCGAGAGAAAAATCGCCGGAGCGCGAAACCTGGGGAAAAGGGCCGCGATAAATCGCGCGAAACTTTTCCTTGATATATACATACATAGAAATATGTATATACATTTATATATCTACACCTGATTATTTTTTTTTTGCGATGCAACAGTTTGTGCAATTTCGCATCGGCTTTGGCGCGTTCGTCGATCTCTGCTTTATTCGTCTGTTCATTCTGGATTCTCTCAACGCTAGGGTACAAATAAAAATCTGATTTGCTGACGGAAAGGACCAAAAAAAAAAAGATACGAGGTGATCGCCATTTATTAGGATTTTTTGTTTAGGATGTAGCATTGATAAAAGCTTTTTTGAACGCGAAGATCTTCGATGATGATTAGGATTCGTATTTCGAACAAACCCAAACATGATCATGATTGAACACAAGTCCAATGCGGTTGAGCTTCGTTTTTTAAAATTGAGATTTAATCTAATGAGCATAAAACGTCGTTCAGCGCTATTGCGTAAGGTACCTGATCCATGTAATGCCCTGTGCCTAATAAAGTCCACGTTTTAAATATCCAAAACTACAAAGTCCACGTTTTAAATATCCAAAACTACATATCCAAAACTACAAAGGCCTTTCTTAAATTTCGACCTACTAAAACTTTCGAAAACAAGAAAATGTTTTCTATATTACTTAGTGAATCTTTATTCCAATTATATGTAGTGGTTTATCAGCGCTATATGTGTGGTTATCAAAATTGAAGTTTAAATTTGAAGATGATATATTGTTTATATTTTTTTTGTACGAAGTTACAGCGGGTATGCCCTCATTAGGAACAGTGGTATGAGTACGATCCAGAAAACGCTTTTCAGGTACCTTACGTGAATAGATGTCAAATTTAAGAGCGACATATCGACGTTCCTCTTAACTCTTCGGATTGAAGAAACGTGTAAATTTATATCCGTTCTAGACGTTCACTAGCCATACATTTTACATTGAATTCGAAGCTATTTCACCTCCGTTTTGCACGGTGAAAACAGCCTGAAAATTCTGACTCGAGCGTGCATGCCAACGTTGTTATAGACACGTGTATATAGGATATTGTAAAGCAGTATGGAGCAGACAGGAAGTTCTTCCTTCCTTTCGCGACGGGCCAATATCCTGAATCCCAATGAGGAGCTCGCCACCGGCGAGACTGCAAAGAGTGCACGTAGAAGAGAGAAAGAATGCTGAAATAGAAATAGAGAGAGAAGGAAAAAAAAAGAGAGGGCGGGTGGGAGGGGGGATATCGATAGAATGAGAAAGTCCATCAGCTATTTGAATCCCATCTACGAAGCCACTCTTATCTTTCGATCCTTGCGAACTTCCAACTCTTCATTTGGCGAATTTGAAATTGACGCAACCAATCAGAATTTGGCACACGGGAGGTTCAAGGATCGGTTCAAACGCCGCCAAAGTTATTATTTCCCCGGAGATATTTCGGTGTTCCTATCGGCGAACGAATTAGAGCTATTTATAAGGGAGAGTTACGAGACTGATACTCGTCGCGGCTCCCTCTTAAATTATTGAATAATAATACTCTTGCGCAATTGATTAATAATTACGGTTTCGTTACGGACGAATGATATATATATATATACGTGACGGACGATTGTGTCAACTCGTTTTACGTTTATGCCTGACGTATTTTACTTCGGTATCGTTACGTTCATTTATTTATATATAAGCTTGGACGTTACGAAACAACGAAGCAACGCTATTTCCGTAAGTTTGGGCCTGGCCGGATTGATCGATTATCGATCGGTAAAAAATAGATAATGAATGATAGAAGAGAGAGGGGGAGGAAGAGAGATTAGATTAGATTATTATTATTCATGGGCTAGGACAGAAAAGTCCTCGGGAATTCTTACATTTGGTGCATGACTCTATATATTTAAAAAATAGGAATAAGTTAAAAATGTAGAAATATGACTCTACACGAAGCATTAAATTAAGGTGTAAAAATAGGAATATGCGAATGAGAGAGAGAGAGGGAGAGAGACTGATTGAGTATTTTTTATACTCCAGTTTGTAACTTTTGGGTAAAACTTATTAACGAGTATTAAATATTAATAATTTACGAACTTTGTTTTATATATTACAGGTTACGAAAATCCGATACTTAAGCAATTATAAATAGTGTAAAAATCAAAATGAAAATAATTATAAAATATATAATAATTAGAAAGAGAGAGAGAGGAACGATGATGAAAAACTTTATTACAGCTGGTAACACTACCGGGCAAACATTATAACAATTACAAATTGATAAATTATACAAAAATATAGAAATTAAGAATAAAATAATAACGCGATGACAATGATAAAAAAAATCCAAGAAAAATACGAAATAAACGATAAAGAAATAATAATAATTCATAAGTGCTTAACTATATTTATAAATAATAACGTATATGAGAAGAAAATGGGAGGGAGGGAGTATATATCCGAAATACGTTGAATATTCTCAATTAATTCTTTCTTTTTTCGTTAAATGAAATTGAAGGTTTTCGAAAACGCAAAGTCCCCGAACTGACTCCACGAAAACGGTAGCTCTGAAGCCCTTTTCTCTTTTATTTGTAGAGGCGAGCCCTAAACGAGCCCAACAGTCGTAAATAGGCATAAATTTATTTTCCACTGAGATTTTGACGCGAAGGCTGGCAGGTACCAGTTCGGATACGGAAAACCTGACTGAATTAGATGGTTTCGCTCTTTAGAAGGTTTTTTCGGATTCCAAAGGGAAAATAAGAGAAAAGACGATAGGGAAAGGGCGATGGAAAAGGGGGAGAGTGGAATAGAGGGGGGGGGGGTAGGAAGAGAAAGAAAGTGAAGAAAGGAAGCGGTCGCTTTACCGCAGGAGGCAATCGAGTCAAACGGTAGCTGACGGTCCCTTGGACCGCCCACGGCCCTTATTTCCGCGAGAGAGACGGAGATACTTATTTCTCGTATACCTGTAGGTACGGGCTCGTAGGTAGCTTCCATATCTTCAGCCAAAGGGTTTTCCCGGTTGGACGTTTTTTTTTTCTCCAACCCTTTTTTTCAGTCTACCGAAAAGTTCGATCTCCCACGGCCGATGTCCTTTAATCGAGAATCCATTGCGCGAATGTGTTCGAACTTTTGCGAAATTTTTCAAATTCGAGACTCAATTCGTTCGGGTTACGAAGGGACGCGAACGGAAGAGGGTTTTAGGTACCCAAAAGGGTTTTAGGTATCGCAGATGGGTTTTCAAGGTTGTAGTACTTCCGATTCGATATTTAACGGAACTGGATGATATTCGTGTACTAACAATGTTAACGGTCGCCCTTGGATACGTGACGACCTCTGGGATACGAATGCTCGAAGGCAGAGCGTGCATAATCATCGACGTCTATCGTGGCACGTTTGCACGAGTGAAAGTTACAAATTGTCTCGGGCATCAGCCGGGAAAGCCCGTAGGGAAGTGAGTTACGAGAGAACTTGCGTGGCAATTCTCTCTCTCTCTTTCTCTTTTTTTTTGCCCCGGTCCCTGATGCGTTCGCCAGGCGATATCCAAGGTAAAAGGTTTTTCTTTTATAGGGAAACCTCGGCACTGTGACGAAAATGAAAAATGAGAGAAATTTTTGCCCCGGAATAACTTTCTCCGAGATTTTCGGACCAGTAGCCAAGGGTCGAGGAGAGAAAGGGCGAGAAAGGGGGGTGGGGATAGCGACCGGAGTTCTTGGCCGAAAATTCGTTCCTGCCCTTGTCCCAAATCGGTCTGAAATAGGCACGGTCATCTTTTTTTCAACGGGCAATCGCCCTTTGTTATTTAGGGCCTAGTTTTCGCCCTTGAATCAGACGGAAGGGTTGACTCTTTCATGATAAAGCTTTCAAGTAACGCAAGCGCCGCATTAGCCAAGGCAAAAAATTTTCCTGATGTTTTTGTCCAGTATTCCACAATTGTTCTTCCGATAATTGACAACGATACGAAACACAGAAATAAATCGAACAAATCGACGGTAAATATAATATGGAGAAAGAAAAATTGGCTCTGCTTATTTTTCGTTAATCTTTTACAAAAACAAGTCAATTGAAGAAAAAGTATAGAAAAAATAAATTATTGAAACCCAAACATAAATAGAATAATATAGAAAAAAATGAAACGAATCGACGAGAAATCTCATTCGGGAGGAAAGAAAAGAAATTGCCACAGCTTGTTTTTTCGTCGAACTGTAATCTCGAGATAATAATCTGGCTGAATGAGATAAGCGATCGCGCGTTAATAAATCGAGGTATCGTAATTCACAGCGGACTTCCGGTTCGTCAATTACCCGAAATTTCGTTTTTCGTTTTTCGCTTCTCGTATTTATTTATTTTCCACGGTATTACGTATCGAGTACTGAACGACTGTGCACTTTGGAGCTTCATTAACATTCGACGATGTAACGACCGGGTGACAAAATAATCAAAAGAAATTTATTCGACCCCAGCCTCTCGTCCCTACCACTCGCTTTCGTTCCCGATGCGTCGATTATTTTTTTGTTACAATAAAAAAAAAGAAAAAAATGAAAATACTTCGTCACGTGAGTGCACCGATTGATAAATGGGTGGTAGCTCGTGTCAGTGGCCTTCCCGCGTGAAATTCGATTACGATTAAAAAAAAGCGACGATTTTTTGTCGCTGAAAAAAATAAAACAAAAAGAAAAAAACGGTAAAAATTCGTGAACGAAAAACAGAGACGGAAAGAGAGGAAGCGAGAATTCACTGGCGGGTTTGTAACGTGCAAAGTACGTGAAAGAAAAAAAAATCGTTATTTTTTTCGAGCCGCGGGAATAATTTATCAGCTATGGTGTATCGCATAAAAAGGAGGGACAGAAACGTTCAGAGAGAAAGAAAGAGAGAGAGAGAGAGAGAGAGACGAAAAAAAAGATCGAGCATAAATTTGGCCAGGGTTGGGGCAGGTTACACGGTCGGCCGGAACGTTTATTATCGTAGCGTTCAAACGCAAAAAAAAAAAAAAAGAATGAAAGTATATCGCTCAAGTTATACAAGACACTTTTTTATACTCAAAGAGAATCGAGGATGTTATAATCGGTTGGTGAAGAGTTCGCGAAGTTGATGGCAGCTCTCGCGACCTTCGCGAGGTACGATTGCGTGATTTTTTTATCTCCCACGTACACACATGTATGTGAGAATATATATATATATATATATATATATATTCAACCATACACATGTATATACGTGCACGCAGTTTTACGCTTCGAAATTCGCGACACAAGTACTCGGGCACTGTGTACCGAAGAACTGTATTCTTCATCCGCTTCTGATCACTAACTTGGCTCGACGTTCTACATTTAAAAGTCGTCCGACGATTTTACGTTTTTGTTTTTTTCTTTTTCTTCAAAAGAAAAAAAAAAAACAAAAACGATTTTTCACTTTTTATTTCAATAGTTACGTAAAATTAACGAATGTTTTTTTCGTTCATTTTGTACGCTTGATTATTGATTCGTCTTCACTTAAGAAAAGCAGCGGAAAAAGAACGCAAATGAATTTCCAAATCGACGATCGTAAACGATCAGTAAACGTTTCTCATCGTATCTCCTGTAAATTTGGAAACAATCCATCAAGTTATTCTCGAAATATCAGGTCCGCCACCGAACGTCAAGAAAAAAAATGTCGTAATACTTCGGCGGTCGTGCTTGTGCTGCTTTTTTGTATCTTATGGTGATTTTTTGAAATGCATTTTCCAAAAATATATATAAACATATTTATAGAAAAATAATAATAAATATGTTGACAAAATAATGAATAAATATATTGATAAACATAATTTATATACACGGAGAGAATAATATATCTGTTTTCGAACACGCTTTTTTTTTAATTAAAAATATTGTGTTTCTATTATAATATATTTATATAAATATACAAAATATAAATATATTTATGTCATAATAATAATAATAATATTTATATTATTATTATTATTATATTATTATGTCATAATAATAATAATAATAATATTTATATTTTTCAACGTGCGTTTTATTAAAAAAAAAAGTGTTTCTTTTTCACACAGTGTTTTTCCGAACAAAAAGAAATATCGTAATTTTTTGGGATTTCTAGGTAAACTGTAGCTTCTTTAAAAAACGAAAAAAAAAATGGTTTTTCCCTTATGTCCTGCTTTCGTGTCTCCCTTGTCCGTGTCAACTCAACATCCTCCATGATATTCCTGAACGTACCTAAATTTGGCGTTTTCCTAGCACTCGCGGTAAATTCGAAATCGACGACGATTCGAGAGTGCGTCCGGAGAGTAAAGCGAGCTTGATACGAGATAAAGAATATCGTGCAGTGGACGATAAACGATTACGTATGCGGCGATGTTTTTCCGTAGAAAGCTCGTGGACCGATATTTCGCGCGAGCGGACTCCCAATTTTTTTTTGTTCTTTCATACGAATCTTGAGCCAACTATGCGAGCTTCTTTTTTTTGTTTCCTCGTGTGCGTTAAAAATATCGTTGAAGCGTATTAGCAAAGAAAGTGGCAGGTTTTTCGTGTTTCCGTCAACGTGAGATACAACATTTTTCCGATCGAATGAAACCTCCTCCTACTGGCAATACCCAGCGACGAGGTATCGCGATTTTTCGCGTTTCGGATTGGATTGGACGCTATCGTTGATGTTGGACTTGAGGAGACGAGGAGCGGGGGGAAGGGGGTAATAAAACGCGGTCAAGTACATCTTGGACCAAGCGTTATCGCAGAGATTCTTCAGGGATTTGAACCGAGCTTGAGCTTTTTTTAACTTTCAAAAATCTTTCACGAAATTCTTCCCAACCGCTTTGATTATTGTTAATATTCTTATATAAAATTAAACGGGAATATAATTTTAGCGTATAAATGAACAAACGTTCAAGCAAGCCTATAAACTTTATTTCTTTGATTTTGACGACCTTGATTTTTAGGTCGTCACGATAGCCTAATTGTTCAAAGCGACACGAAACAGATGCGAAATTGCGGTGTTTGAAAATGGTGATTCTTGTTTAACACGAAATCGAAAAAATGACGAGTGAACTCACGATATCTCCTCATGAGATTTTTCTTGTAAGGTTTTGTGCCGGGTGGCCTCGATCTCGATCTCGTCGCGCCATCCTTTTGATTATTGTCGGAGCACGAGTCGTCCGAGTCCTCGGAGCATGTGTTGCGATCCTCGCCGTGTATATATTCCCCGGTGGTAGACGAGGCGGTTATCAATCCGCGTAGCCTAGCAGCGGCGGCTTCGGTGCTCGACGTGAAATCTTCCATAATATCCTTGCGATATTTTTGTTCCTTCGTTTCATCGTTATCCCGATTATCGTAATCGGTGCGATCTTCCGGTTTTATCGTTTCGTCGTTTCTCGTCAATTCGGCGTAATCGCCAACGCGAACGCTCAGATCGAGTGGCTGATCTTCCAACATTTTTATTTTCTTTGTTTTTTTTTTTCCTTTCCAACTTTATCAAGCTTGGCACTTTGCGTTCCGGTTCCGAAACGAGACTTCCGGAAGTGAGTTTTCCGTGAGGAATTTTCAAAATGGACGATTGGGCGGTCCTTCACCGTTTTCCGTGTCTCTTGGAGTTCCTCAACGAGTTTTCATTGTTCGCATCGCTGGGACGAACATTCTCGATGCGAAATTAAATTCTCTATGAATAACGCAACGGTCCAATAGGATCCCGATGGTACTCCGGTAAGGAATCCTTCGAGGCTTGTCCCAAGCTTATTCGCGATAACAACGACGAAAACCGTACGAACTTTGCGACTCGATCGACTACCGATTTCCGATCGTGTTATTTTCACGCTCCCCGGAGGTTTCGCTCGGCAAAGACGCCCTCAGTTCACTCTCTTGACCGGTACTTTCTCTCTTCCTCATTCCCTCGGAGCAGCGCGCCCTCGCGCGCCGATCTATCCTCTATCTTCTCCAGCGATCCGTCCGGTCACTCCTCACCGATTTAAAATACGAGCGGTTCTCGATTATCCTTTTTCGAGCCGCCCAAAACTCCAAACCGATAGATCCCTTCTGAAACGATTTTTTCTTCTTCCGTCAAATCTCCAATCGATTTCCTCGCAGTAAAACGATCGTTTCTTCCTTTGTCGAATCTCCAATCGATTTTTACGCAATGAAACAACCTTTTTTATTTTCTCTTTTTTTACGTATCACACTGGATCGCAAGAGTGGAACGTGCGTGAGCACTCGCACGATCTTAAATACCGGCAGTAATCATCTCGTAGGAAATATATAGCTTAGGAGCACGATTACGAATTGACGAAGATTCTTTGGACGCACCCACGCACGTACACGCACCAGTATATACTTTTTTTACAATTATAAATATATATAAATATATATATATATATATATATTTATTTATATACACACACAGAGATACATATATATTTATATATATATATATATATTTATCTATAGATTTTAATTTCTCTCAACAACAACTTTTGACACTTCGTCTATGTCTCTTCCTGCTCCTCACACGCGCACACCCACCGCATACACGGGGACACTTTCAAACCACAAAACGATACGAAAGTCGAAACGCCGAAGCACACCGATTTTTTTCTTCCAAACTATTTGTTTACCGAGCACTGTCTCCTTCTCTTGTTCTCTCTTCTCTATTTTTCTTTTTTTTTTACTTTTCAACGTTCCGCCGGCGAATGATTCGTTATCGGCTGCCGATCTCGAACCGGACTACGCGCGACGACGTTTTTCTTCCAAAGTTTAAAAAAAACTCAAACGTGACAACAACAAAAATCCGTATTTCGCGATGATTTTTTTTTTTTTTTTTAATATTTTATCTCTTTGCCGTTGATATTGTTGTTGTCGTTTTTCTTTTTTTTTTTTTTTTATTGTTGTTGGGAAACAGGTTTTTGAGATAAAGGTGGGGGGGACGAGCGAGAAGGCGACCGCGTGTCTTGCCTCGTCGACGGCTCACCCTCGACTGTGTGTTTACGTCGGGAGAGCGTGGACCGTGGCAGTGGCGCGGCACTGCGGCGACGGCGGCGACAATCGCGCGCAGGAAGAAGAAAGAGGGAGGAGTACGGTGGGCAGGAGGCGCGGAGTCGCGGCGACGTCGAGAAGGAAGAGGAGGGGAGGGGAGAGGGGAGAACATCGGCAGAAGGAAAAAACGAGCACGGTGCGTGAGGTAGCCGGCTCCTCTAGGGGGGTAAGGGGAGAATATAAAATAGCTCGATGGAGAGAGAGAGAGAGAGAGAGAGAGAGAGAGAGAGAGAAATGGAGAGGGGGAGATACAGGAGCGAGAGGAGGTGGAGGCGCCGGTGGCACACTGACTGACTCCTCGGCTCTTCTCTCTCTCGCGATCCGCTAACTCTCGTTCCTCAAAGCTTCATCCATCCCTTCCCCCCGACGCCCTTCCTCGTCGACCCCCCCCCCGACGCCGCTATCCTCTTGTTGTTCCTCTTCGATCGTTCTTCTCCTTCGACAATTCGCGCCTTCGACCGACCAGAAGCGACGATCGCAAGTTCACTCACGGATGTGTATGTGTGCATGTGTGTGTGTGTGTGTGTGTGTCTTCCCACGAATCTCGCCCGAATTTCTATCGAGTCTTCTCTTTTGAGAGCTTGATCGCGACCGGTACTGGATTCCGATTAATGCGAACCGGATGCAAGTAGGATCGAGTTTTGTCCCCTTTTGGGGAGAAATAAAAAATAAAACGGACACGAGGAAAATGAGAAATAAAAATGTACACGCGGGAAATGAAAAATAAAAATGGAGACGCGGAAAATGATAAATAAAAATGGAGACGCGGAAGATGGGTCAGGGGACGAAACGATAAGGAATTCAATTTATACGAGCATGTCGACATTTCCGTGAGACTCCATGTGTCATCAAACGAGAAACGTAATGAATCGTACGATCTTTTTTTTTTTATCTTTTCTTCTCCTCGATCAATCGCATAATTCACGAAAAGGTAAAGCTATCGTTTTCTGCTCGATTTCTTCTTCGGCTTGGACATCGAACGATCATTCCAACCGACGATTCGATAAAAAATTAAAAAAGGAACAAAAAAAATCGTGTGGGAGATTATGCAGCCTACGGTCGTTGCGCGTCCTTGGCACTAATTTGGGATTTCGATTGATCTTTTAATCGATCGTTTGATAAAAGCCAGGAGAAAGTACGGTCGCTTCGATTTTCACTCTTGGATTTATTTCACTGATGTGACATTTCTTCACGAAGCGTGCGACTGGTCGTGTATTATTTTTTTCTAGAGATATACCGGGTACGAGATGGAATGCAATTTTTTTTATCTCGTTGGATTTTCAATAAACATTAAAATGGAAAATTCTGCGATTGGTAGTTTTGTAAGAAGGGGAGAGAGGGAGGATGAGAAAAATAGAGAAAGAGGGAGAGGGGAGAGAGAAGGTGGGGGCATGGAGACTGATGGATAAACGCTCCCTGAGTGAGCCTACCGCAACATCGACGAGATATTACATCCGCGTGTCACCATTAAAGCTCTCTCTCTCTGTCTCTCTCTTCGTAAAATCTCTTCGTTTCATTATATTCGTTTGTTATAATATTTATATTAATTTATATAAAATATTCTCATTTCATGAAAAATGTCTCAATTCATTGTTATCAATTTTGTTTAAAATCCCTTAATTTCGTTATTTTCCTTCGTTATAATTTTTCGTTCATTATAAAAGTTCTCATTTTACTTCAATTTATAATTTTTTTTATTATTGTTTCTTTATAAAATATCTTGATTTTGTTATTTTCATTTATTTCAATTTTATTGTTTGTACGAAGTATCTTTATTTTATTTGATCAATTTTTTATTACTTTTTTTGTATGCGTAGAATCTCGTTCTTTGTTATGATTTGTTCACACATTATATCTTCCGCCTAGTATAATTCTAGAGCGTAATTAATTAATCCAACCGTCTTTATCTCTCTATTTCTCTCTTTCTCTTTTTTCTCAACTCATCGACCCAATGTCACCTTTGGTCGTTTCACTTTTCTTCGCTGATTAAAATAAGACTATTTTTTTTTTAGATACACTCGGCTGATGTACACGACTCGATTTCGACGTGGATTGTACTATCTATGAATATGTGATAATGTTGGGATAGGACTAGGCGTCAGCGACGAGGGGGAGCGAGAGGCATGGATGAGAAACAAGATATAGTTCATTCGCTATCGTTTACTAAAGACCCGAGCTACTCACACGAGATTCTATTTATGTGCTCCTCAAATGCATAGAAATATAGATATATCTATACATACATACACGCACTAGAGTGATCGAACAAAAATCGTATTTTTTTTCCCCCGAGTTCCCCCACTCGATAAGCTGTATTAAAATAAAATAAGACACTTTTAAATATGTGAGTCCTCAATGTCAATATTCAGAAGTGTTTCGTCATGATTTTCTGTTTTCCATATAATTAACACGTACAAAAATAAATAAATAATAATAATAATAATATTAATGATAAATAATTACAAATTTGCAAAATATTTTTACGCCCAACACAAGTCACCTGAACGAACGGAGAAAAAAAAAACTTGATCGATTATCGAAATTTACAAAAAAATAACACCAATTCCGAAAATCAGAAATGATCAGTCAAATTGGAATATGATCCCAACGTAGAAGCAGTGCTTTTTATCAATTTTTGGAAAATGTTTTTTTTACTCCTTTGATAATTTGATTTCGCAATAATTTTTTTTTTATTGAAAACTTGGTTACGATAAATCACAGATGAAATGATAAACAAACTTTTCGCGGTTAATTATTCAGCTCGACGAAGTAACATTTTTTGTTTTCGCGCGTGTGTGTATTTTTTTTTTTGTATCGGTTTGAAGATTGGAAATTCCACGAGGGATCACGTATCTCCGGTTGTCCACTTTATCCAGCGATCCAGTCGCTGGATAAAGTATAATGGGAGAGAAAGAGAGGATCGCACTGTGGGTGTAGCCGGGACGCAACAAAGATTCCCACTCGCATATACGCGTCAGATCTTTGTCGCTCGGAGGAGCTTCCGACGTTTCGTTTCCCTCTCGCCCTCGCTCGGTTTATACGTTAAAACGCGTCCCTCGGGACTTGAATGCACAACGCCATCTTACGTACGCATCACTATGGACTCTTCTCCCTCTCCCCCTCTTTCTTTCCCTTTCCCGTTCTCTTTATCCCTCTTGTACGACGATTTTATCGGGACGAGATCGGTGTTTTTCGCGCACGAAGGCCGAGTCGATCACCGGAGCGAGAAAGCCCCGGAGGTTTCTCATTCCTTTCGAGGACACTCGAAAGCTTTGTGTGAAATTGCCTTCTTTTTGGCTTTGTTGTTGTTGTTGTTGTTGTCTTTTTAAATATACGTTTCGTATCAAAAAGCTTTTTTTTTTCATTTCAAAGATTTCGAAATATCACCATGAATTTAAAAAAAATTTTTTTAATCGTATTTTGGTATAATCATTATAACAATTTTCGTTACGTGAAAAAGATATTTCTTTTTATCACGGTCGATACTTTTGTTTTATTTTCGTGTAGTAGCAATAAAAACTGAAAAATTCATTGATATGATTATCAAAAATATTTACGATAATACAAATGTTATCGGAAAATCGTATCAGGATCAATACTTAAAATTGTATCAAGAAAGGAACAATTTTTAATTGTTCAATTACAGAAAATTTCGCGTTTTTTTGGTTGCGCGAATAAGAATTCTTTTTTTCTGAAATCACGACACACGTACACATACACCAGGTACGATGCGGCAGGTTATCAGTGGCCTCTGATGGCTTATCGGTCGGATATCTCGCTCAGGTTTCACTTGCCTTCCCAATCGCCCATTACGACACGCAATTTTTTTTTTTGTCGCACCCGCGTCCACGTATAGACCCAATCTCTTCCAGTGCATCATCGGGGCAAAGAAAAAACAAGGGACGAACTCGCCGAGTCTCAATTATCCGTTATTCATCGACCTTTTTCATCCGTTAAGGGAATGACGAACACGCTGAAAACTTTCGATGCAGCACCTTGTTACGTCGGTAATGAGAATTTTGGAGTTTTGCACTGCGAGTAACTACAGACGGATGGCGAGCCCCGCACGGGAATTCGGCCACGAAGTCTTGACTTTTCGGGCGAAGAATCGTGGCAGGACAATTGCCGAGCGCTGACCGTGGGCGCGTGTTTGTTTATGTTTTGTGGATTCGTTACGAGCGCAGCGTGGAGAAAAGACGCGCGTAGTTTCGTCGCAACGAAAACACACACGTACATGTACGCGTGTCAACCGATACTCACACATATAAGCAGTATATACTTTCCGGGAAAACTCTACGAGATATCAATATGAATCCAAGGCCATTATTTAAGTTAGGCAAAAACATTTTCCAAGCGCAATCATTGAATCTATAGCATATAAGAAGCTGACCCTACCTTTTGAAATTTCGCGATTTTTCAGAAACCAGAAAAGTGGCCGGGGTAATCGATCATTTTCTTTCTGTTTTAAAAGTATCAAAAAGGTCTATTCAATCGAAAATTTTCAGCTGATTACGAATATCAACGAATTTTTGTCGAAAGCACTCACACAGCAAAAAAAAATCGTGATTTTACAAGTTTTTTACAAGTTTTTCATGGAAATTTTGGGTTTTCGGGAAAATAAATGGTATATTCGTGTTCAGGGGATAAAATTACATCGTAAAGGACCTATAAAAAAAATATTAAAAATCAAAATTTTTTTTCGATTTTTGGGCAAAATAC
>JAPYZI010002654.1:0-22098 GCA_030523105.1 Ophioninae sp. A BG-2022a | reverse complement strand
TTTGGGATTGATAATCTTGATGGCAATTCTTTTGGCATTGATAATCTTGATGGCAATTCTTTCGGCATTGATAATCTTGATGGCAATTAATTTGGGATTTATAATCTTTGATGGCAATTCTTTTGGCATTGATAATCTTGATGGCAATTCTTTTGGCATCAATAATCTTGATAGAAATTCTTTTGGCATTGATAATCTTGATGGCAATTCTTTTGGCATTGATAATCTTGATGGCAATTCTTTTGGCATTGATAATCTTGATGGCAATTCTTTTGGCATTGATAATCTTGATGGAAATTCTTTTGGGATTGATAATCTTTGATGGCAATTCTTTTGGCATTGATAATCTTGATGGCAATTCTTTCGGCATTGATAATCTTTGATGGCAATTCTTTTGGCATTGATAATCTTCGTGCTAAAATTGTCTTTTCCCTGAACCCAAACAAACTCGAAAAACCGTTGAAGTTGATGACACTATCATCAATGCACTCAACGATTTTCATCTGACTTCATTTGTCATCCGCTCTAATGGAGGAAGAGGGGAGGCCAATCGATATTTCGTTGTCCAAACTGGAGACGGAAATAGATTTCTCTAGGATAACAGTAACTAGATTCTCCACGATCATACTTTGCGAGGATCCGGTATTCGACTGATAAATATGTATGAGGTATCTGGATGAAATGTTGGGTTCGAATAATCCAGTCACGAGGACTCCAATTTCCTTAGGAGAAAATTGGTTCAATGTCTCTCCGTTTTGTCATTGCAACGCGGATGCAACCGGAGTGTATAATTATATTCCTGAATATCATTGTCCATCGGAACAGGTCAGTGTATTGAATAACACCCCTTCAGCTTATAAACAATATATCAATTATTGGGAATTGATACGAACGAACAAATAATCAACCGAGTCATTTTTGGGGATCTAGGGGACGTTTTGATGATCAAGATGACCATTTGATGATCAAGATGACGTTTTGGTGACCAAGATGACCAAGATGACCATTTGATGATCAAAATGACCATTTGATGACCAAGATGACCTTGATATGACCCCAGCCATCCGAGGATCTTGAAAATCCAATGTAAATTCTAAAAAAAAGTAAATACTAGGAAGTGCAGCTCAAGCTAAAAGGCTGGAAACCAAACAAACGAACCCCAAACAAACAAACCCAAACAAACGAACCCAAACAAATCTAAATAAATATTAAAAAAATCGGCTCAATTTTGACAGGAGTTACACTTCTGAATATTTACCAAAAAAAAAATTGACAATCCATACGATTCGAGTGAAGCTATTTTTTTCGTTACGCTTTTATCCCTAAAATCGTCATTTACCTTTTTTGACACCTCCAAAAAAAGGATCATCCCTTAAGCTCCGCGTTCTCGAGAGTATCGTGGTCCAAAAAGTGGATCAGTAATCGAGAGTCCTCCTTTTCATCGTCCGATTAGTCCAACGTTCGATTTTTTGTTGTTTTTTTTTTTCTTCTTTTTTTTTTTATCACTCGTCAAAATTTCATTCGACTTCAGAATCGACACCAAAGAGTCACGAAATATATTTCGAATCTCGTCGAAAATGTTGTTTATCTTCGTTCGAAGGAAACCCAAACGAAAAATACTCGACAGGTTTGTTCAGCAACCGCGAATGAAAATATTGTCACCGTTAGGAGTCAATAACATCGCGATTGTTTTTTTTTTTTTTTTGTTTTTCGTTGTTGCTTTTTTTTTGTTTCTCGATTTTTGCCAAAATCGCAACTACGATTTGTTCGTTGTTGTTTCTTTTTTTATTTGCTTCATTTTCGGTTCTCACGTTTTTTGGGGATGCGCGAGTGGACGCGTGGGAGAAAAAACCGTCGGCACGTCAGCAGTCAGGTTCTCCGGGTGAACCGGCTGAATGAAAGTTGCCGGGACGACTGGCGCTTACGCGATTTCCCGCTCTTTGTTGCTCCCACCACTTTGACGACTGCTAGGAGTTTATCGTGGTGGTGCGCATACGTACTATCACTTCGCAAATCCAATCGTTGTTGAATGTCAATTACGACGTCTCAAATTTTTGTCCAATCATTATTAATCAATTTTGTTGATAATTAATTTTGAAAATGATCGTTATTGCCGTTTTCTAATTATTATTATTTTACAAGGCAAAAACAATCACGTTGTTATTATTTTTTCCGATTTTCGAATTATTATTTTTGCAATTAATATTGCTAAAGAATTATTATTATTTAAAAAGGAATTGTTTGTTTGGGTTCCCAAACAAACCCAAATAAACCCAAACAAATCCAAACAAACACTTGTGGAATATGATCCTTAAATGCAGTAAACAAACGTAAACAAAAATATGCAATTGCATTCTTAAGGCTTGATCCAACGTGGACATTTGTTTGGGTTTGTTTTGGGTTTTTCTTTTACATTTATTTTCGGTTGAATTTCATTTTCAATTTTTTTTTATTTGTTTTTGGGTTTGGTAATATAATAAATTATTAACAAATTATTATAATAATTTATAATCATTTATATAATAATAAATTATTATTATTATCTTATTATATTTTTTTTTTCAAAATTATTGTTACGATTATTTGATTATATTTATATAGATTATTACAGATTCCGTAGAGATTATAATTTATTTTATTTTATTATTATTTATATATTGTTTGGATTTGTTTTTGGGTTTGCTTGGGTTTGGGTTTGTTTTTGGGTTTGTTTGGGTTTGGTAATTAAATATATATAATAATTTTATTATTATTTATACATTGTTTATTTTCATAATGTTTGTAATATATATATATATATATATATATATATATATATATATATATATATATATTTGGTTTGACCAATAATTCAGATCAATGTGCCTCGTATTCCCAAAATACACGAATTTCCTTTTGATACGTTAAACCCTGAGCTCATCGGCCCCATCGTATCTCCGTCACCAAATAATTGAGCACACGGAAGGAATTGACGAAAAAAAAAAGAAAAAAAAAAGACAACGCGCTTGCGCCTTCGTTTCTGCACGAGCTGTTATAGGGGAATTCTTATAACGAAATAGGCGAGAATCCGCAGATTTACAGAAGTATCGTAAAAATTGGACGAAAGGTTTTCTCGTTCGCGGATCAACGTGCCGAGAAAGAATCGAGTTTATCGTGACACGTGACTATGCGGGAAAAGCGCCGTTGATCGTCACGTCCCAGGAAAGATCATCCCCGGGATTCGTGAAGAGATAAAGCGGCTAATGTTATTGATTGTTTGTTTGGGGTTGTTTCGGTTCGTTTGGGTGTAAAATTACATTTCAAACCAAAATATATCCAAAATAAAGGCAAACCCAAACAAAAGCAAGCCCAAAATAAAAACAATCCCAAAATAAATCTATAAACAAATCCGAAATTAATCCAATTAAATTTAAAGTAAAACGAAACCGAAAAAACAACCCGAACAGATCCAATTTGAAACCAAAATCAAAATAAATCTATAAACAAATCCGAAATTAATCCAATTAAATTCAAAGTAAAACGAAACCGAAAAAAACAACCCGAACAGATCCAATTTGAAACCAAAATCAAAATAAATCTATAAACAAATCCAAAATTAATCCAATTAAATTCAAACTAAAACCAAACCCAAAAACAACCCAAACAGATCCAATTTGAAACCAAACCGAACAACAAACCCAAACAAATCTAAAATAAAGTCGAACCGAAAATAAACTTAAAAGAACCCAAAGCAAACTTAAACAAATCCGAAATTAATCCAATTAAATTCAAACTGAAACTAAACCAAAAATCAACAGAAAAGAATCAAAATCGAAACCAAACCCAAAAACAAATCCAAAAAAATTAAAATAGAATTTCAACCGATAATAAATTCAATTAAATTGAAACATAAATCAAACCCAAAATCAACGGAAAATAATCAAAATCGAAACCAAATCCAAAAACAATTCAAAAAAAAAAATTCAAAATAAAACTCAATCAAAAATAAATCTAAAAGACAAACCCAAAACAAACCCAAACAAATGTCCACGTTGGATCAAGCCTTAAGAATACAATTGCACATTTTTGTTTACGTTTGTTTATTGCTTTTAAGAATCATATTACACAAGTGTTCGTTTGGGTTTGTTTGGGTTTGTTGAAGTTTGTTTTCGAACCCAAACAATTCCTTTTTAAATTGTTAAGCAACGAACGCTTTCAATTAACGACTTTACATTTACGGATTTATCACGATTGAAAGACAAAAATGAGCTCTTGTGCTCAACATAACTCAATACCTGTCACGTGTGGGTGGAACGTGCATGGCGGCGGATGACACGTCCGATATACTTTCTCAGTTGGTGGGTATTTCCGGTACAGTTCGAGGAGCTTTATAACCCGGAGATGTAAAAGAAGAAAGAACGAGGGCGGCGATATTTTCATTGGAGTAAACCTCGTGCATATCCGAGCCTCGAGCTGTCCCAAACTTCCGGACAAATCAGACTTGATGGCCCAATAGTGTAGCCAATCCACATTTATACTTGCGACCCAAAAAATCTCATCGATCACGGAAATTCAATCGATTTCTCAATTTTTTCAGACCGAACAAAATCGAACTTTTAGCTTTGTTATTTTTTCGTTAAAATTATCGTTAAAATTTGGTTACATTTATTTTTTTTTCTTTTTCGTAAAAAAAATTCGAAAATTTAATCCTTGGTTTAAGATTTTAAACCGAAGATTAGATTTTTAAAAGTTTTGACGTAAAAATAAAAAAATTAATCAAACCTAATTTTTTATTATTAATACGAAAAAATGACAAACAAAAAAAGTACATTTTTTTAGAAATCTAAACATTTTTATTCTAAACATTTACATTTCTGCTTCAATCAATATTGGTAATAATTATATAACAATAATCGTTGTTACAAAAAAAAAATTCAGCATTAAATAATATTTTCTAATATTTCAATCATTTGCTTTTTCAAACATTATAAAATTAATTTCGTTTTTTTTTTGAGATTTAATAATTTGAGATTGAATCTCAAATTATTTTTGCTTTTGGTGTTTTGGTTTTGATTCTTTGATGTTTTGATTTATCCATTTTTTGTTTTTTTGGTTTTGACCCGTTTTGGTTTTCCTTTTCGAAAGACTCCCAAAATAAAGATCAGCAAATAAATAAAACATCGTATCCATGATCCGAATACTGTTCCAGTTCTCATTGAAATGAACGCAGCGCTATAAACGATCGTGAAAGATCACAAACTCTTGACGATCGTGAAAGCAATTCAACGAAATGTTTGACTATTTTTTTTTTCTTTTTTCGTTATCTGAAATGAAATCTAGCGGCGCGACGTCATGCGCGTCTTTATTTTCTCTTAGTCCTCAATTTTTATTTGGCCCGTGAGTGTTTTTGGTGATCGTCATTGATGCCGGGAGGGAGATGAGCGAAATTATTATTATTATTGTTTTTTTTGGGTTCTCGTAATATTCGAACACGTCAAAGACGAATTTATGAATGAAAAAATTGAGTCATCGCTCACATGCTCGTATACTCGCTGGTTCTAAAAGTGACCTAAAAATAAGAATTAAAAAAAAAAACAAACGATTCACGATCGTCTTCAGCGTATTTTTAAGAATTTTTATTTTTTTATTTCATTTTTCCAATTTTCTCAAGCTTATTTTTCAATTATTTATTTATTTATTTATATTTTTCATGTTTTTCAAGTAATCGTTAAATAACTATACATTGTGGCTAAAATTCATAGAAAAATTGCTTTAAAACTTCGTTTAAGTTTTAATTGCTTTTAAATACGCCCCTAAAAATGTTTAAACAAAGGGATTTCTTTTTTACTGAAAATACAAATATTCAATTCGATTAAATTCAATTCAGTATGAATACAATTAAAATTCCATTCAATTCAATTAAATTCAAAATCAATTCAAATGTAAATTCAATTCAAATTCAAATTCAATTCAATTCCAGTTCGACTGGAATTAAATTGAATTTGAATGGGATTTGAATTTAAACAAATAAATAACAAGTTTAACAATAATTCATGCATCATTGATCCATCAAGAACTATAATATTCCAAATTTGAAAAAAATATATATACTTTCGAAAAAACGTAAAAAATAATTGAATTATCGAAACTGGTGGAACTGTTACGGTACAGTTTGATATCCGTTGATGGGTCGTATCGATTCTCTTTTCTGACGCAGGTTTTCCATTAATGGAAGCCAATCCTCTGTCTTCATTCTTTTGTGAGGGAGGAAGAACTCAGAGGGAAAGAATTGAGCGATAATCTGTTGCCAGAGTTTTTTCACGTCATTCCGAAATGCCCTTCTAACCGTTTGAATCCAAAGAGGATTACATAAAAAAAAAAAGGAGGAGCTGTGACAGCTCGACGTATCTTCCGGGCCCAGCTGAAGCTGATCCTACGCTGATAGATTTAACAAATACGAATCTTTTTTTTACACGTCGAAACTGTCATTATGAAGATACACTTTTGGCAGCTGAAGACAGCGGCGATTTGGCAACTCGTTTAGAGTTCCTTTGAAGACTCAACGAACCATTGATCTAATTATAGCAACAATTGATAGCTTATGAAAATAAACTGGTTTTCGTCAGTGTGGAAACTCTGAGAAATAATAGTTCTTTGTGCAACAGTGTTACACGGATTATTTAACAATTTTTCTGATAATAATTTAACAAAATTTATCAATTTTTTTTAATTTATCTTTCACGCCTACAATCTTTGAAATTAATTTGTTCTTTTCGTTGTAACTGAATTCCAAGAGTGAGATTGAATTTTCATTTCAACCTTGAAGGTTTCAATTTTGATTCTACATTAGGAATTGAATTTTACTTACGAATTGAATTTTCCATAGGGATTGTATTTAACTCAGGAATTGAATTTTTCTATCGAACTGAATTTTTCTTGTGAATTTATTTTTTTCTGTTAATTGAATTTTTCTTTTGAATTGAATTTTTCCTGTAAATTCAATTTTTCTTGTGCATTACATTTTTTTGTGAATCTAATTCTTCCTGTCAATTTAATTTTTCTTTTCAATCGATATTTTTTTTTGTGAATCGAATTTTTGCTGTGAATTGAATTTATTGTGAATTTAATTCTTCCTGTGAATTGAATTTTTCTTTGGAATCGATTTTTTTATATGGTGAATTGAATATTTTTGTGAATTGAATTTTTTTGTGAATTAAATTTTTTTGTCAGTTGAATTTTTTTGAGAATTGAATGTTTCATTGGAATCAAATTTTCCCTTTGGAATTGAATTTCAATTCGGAGTGATATTTTGATTCGTAGCCAGAGCTTGTGCTTTCAAGCCCAAAGCTTGTTTTCAGTCCATATTGATTCATCTTCCCGTCGTTGAAAAAACTCAAAATTCGACCGCGAAGTGTGGATCTCCGGATGGGAAGTAACACCTCTAGGTTTCGTGATATCAGCTGGAAGTTCGGTAGGGAAGAATCACTAGAATCTCGAAGATAATTTAAGCCTCGAAATAAACGGGTTCGGCAATCGACTTTAACCATCTCGAAAATGTTATATTTTAATACAGAATGAATCATGGATGTTTTTGGGACGTTACGAGCCTCACGAAACCTCGGCAAGATATTTCTATGATGGCTGATCTTTATCATTCTTCGTTCACTCTTGGCCTTCGTCATCTTTTTTATTTATTTTTTTTTTCTTTGCCACCGTATCAGCTTTTTCATTTAACGAAAGAAGTTCGAGCTTAATAATAATCCGAGTCAGACTATAAGCTGCCTGTGGAATGCCTTGTCCATTTATTAAGAGGAACGCCAAAAATTGGATTTCTATAGTTTGTTTGGGTTTGAACTGAAATAGATTACAACAATATACATTTTTATTGTATAATATACATACATACGTTACACAATTATTATATTTTATATACTCATTGAACTTCATTATTATAATAATTATTAATTATTATAATGATAATTAATAATTATATTCTTAATTATTATTAATTATTATATAATTATTCTATTCTATTCTATTATATATTGCATTATTATTATTATTAATATTATTACATTTATTCATTATTACTAATATTTATTATTAATATTTATTACTAATAATAAATATTGGTCATAAATATTTACTAATATTTATTATTACTTTATTGTGTTATTCTATTAATTATTATTTATTATATTTTTTGTTTACTATTTTTTATTATTACCAATGTACTAATTATTATTATTGTTCCATTACGTATTATATAATATTATAATATTATATTAATACTTATATAATAATTATTTAAAAAATTAATATTAATTATTACATTAATAATTATACTTAATAGATACTTATTATACAATATATATATAAGTTTTTGATGACAGGAGGAAGCCCGAAAGAAAAAATAGCAAATAAAGGGATTATCTTTCAGGGACGTGCCCTTGTCAAAGGTTGGGCAAAAAAGAGGGGGATAAACCTACGAAGTAAATATTTCCACCTTATTACGATTGATGAGAACTCACTCAGAGTTTATCGAACCGAGAGAGAACATTTATTCACGAAATAATTGGCCACGCTTAAAATCGAACAAACTTCAAGACGACATCACTCCTGATCGATAAAATTCAACATCGCAATCAAATTCCGTCAAACGTGGAAAAATTATTTACGTTTGGAACCAGAAGAAGAAAGTCGAAGATTATTTTTTCCAATCGATTCTCGAATCGCCCGAAATTTACTGGTTTTTCAATTATCGTACGACAAGAATGTTTTGGCAGAAGGAGAGGAATCTTCCTTATCGACTGACGGTAAACGAATCCATTTTTAATCGACCATTTACCTATCGCTGGTAAGGAAAAAAAGACCGCACTCTAGTCTCGATCTGTAACTGAGTAAAGTAGTTTTTTATCTTATCAGCAGTAGCTACCCAAATCGCGAATAACTTATGGCGAAGCCCGTGTATCAACAGTCGGTAATATCTACTTTCCGTTTTACCAACGGTCGATAACTAATTTCACGATTCCGTGCTTATAGAATATTCTTTCAACTCTGCCATATTCATTGTGAATCGAGTCTCAAATTCAGTCGCGGAAAATCCAGTTTGCCGCGAGATGGCGCTGAAATGTCCTCCGGAGTTAAATTTCTGTTTTATCCTATGCTTTAACGAAAGAAAAAAAACATTGAAAAATTCCTATTTACGTTTCGACGAGCAACGATTTAAATGAAAAATATTAATTATGAATAACCCAATTTTTCATTCAAGAAAATACTAAATATTTATGTTTTACCTAAATCTAATATTTTATCAATGATAATTCAACGTTGTATCAACGCCCTTATTTCGCGGTACGCGTTCTGGGAAAAAAAGAAACAACAACAAAACTGGAGAACGACAGAACGCGAGATACATAATCGAATGAAGAGCTTACGCTGAGGGTGATACACGTGTCAACCGGCACAAAGGGAAGATTGAACCGGGAACGGAATCATTTGGGTGAACATCGAACGTTAAATACGTAAATATAGAAGAAGTCTGATTGTCGAAGTGTCTACAGTTGTATAGGCGTTATATAATAGAAACGCAAGGGACGCGTAACAGTTTCGTTCGAAGGGTGGCAAAAATCCACTACTGAGAGGGAGGAATAGAAAAGAAAGAAAAAAAAGGGGGCAACCACCGGATGCGTTCACCTCAAAAGAAGATCCCGAATGATACCAATTATGTCATCATCGTCATGGAAGGTCCTCCATGGATCCCCATATAAGTCGATACCACTGAAGGTCAAAAGGTCGCGACTCCTAAATATTCTTATTCCAAAAGAATTTCGATACGCCCTTTTCATTGTTAAAGCTCGAGCTACGTTCGTCAACGAAATTTGCCCCTATTCCACCCACCCTTCGCTCTCCTTTTGCACACACACCAAGACTTTGTCTCGACGATCCCATCAGACGTGAAATTTCGCCCGCATGTCACGACCCTTCGTTCCCTGTTGTTATCCCTTTCGCTCTCCCTCTCTCTCTCTCTCTCTTTCTCTCTCCGCTTTATCGTGATCAACTCGCTCCTTTTCACGCGTCGAAAAACCACCCCTTGTTTCTACCGGACCGTTCCCTCAACGTTGTGTACATACAATCCTAGCTAAACTCCAACGAATTTGTCGCCAAGTATTTTCACGCTTTTAAAGCCGCGACGAACATTATTACGTCAGACACGAGCGCGAGAGAGACAGTCGAAAATTTTGAAACCGCGATTTCTCAATGACGAAACGTTTTCATTCGAAATAACGACTGGGGGGACTTTGGTGCCATCCTCCCGAATGCACACAACAAATTTCGTACCGATCGGTCCAGCCGTTCGAGAGAACAGTGGTTTTGAAATTTCGAAGTGGAAATTCTGCCGCTCATCAGGAAACCCGGGATAATTGTTTTTGCGAGGGTCAAGGTCATTTCAAGCTCATTCCAAGGTCATGCCAAGGTCATTTCAAGGTGACCCTAGGATGACCAGGGACCGCTATGTATAAAAAAGATCGAAGATGCACGAACCAAACATTCGAGATTGCGAGTTGAGTCGTCAAGCCGTCCTTGAGAATTGTTTCCGTGGGTCAAGGTCGTCCCAAGGTCATCCCGAACAAGCCGGCAGGAAACCAATCAGCCAAAAAGTCTCCGAGCTTCTAAAAGATAAAGGGCTTTCCCGTAGGGTTGACCTTGAAAACGTTTTTTTCAAGGTCAAACCTAGGATTTCGACATCAGACTCAGGGCTGGACGTTTCGAAGTATTTTCCTGGTATATCCAATGATCCTTCCGCTGCAAGTGTCACTTTTACCCATTGACTTTTCGAGTTCGCAAGGAAAAACAAAAAGTAGAGAAAAAACACGAAACCCGATTGGTCCCAAAGAGAAGAAAGCGAGAGGGAAGAACCAGCGAGAATTGTGACGCCCGCGCCTAACTCCAGGGCGGTTGAGGCCGCGCAGGGGGGACGTATAATCAAATAACCTGCACGCACCGTATAAATTATCAATCAGGCCGCGATTGTGCAACTCCGCCGGTAGGCCGCGCATGATTACGTCTCTCTCTCTCTCTCTCTCTCTCCTTTCTCTCCTTTCTCTTCATCCCCCCCCCCACCCACGGGTTTCCACGTTCCCTCATCTCCTCCAAGGGTAGTTGAGTCTCGCTCTATCATCCAGGGGGAGTTTCGACTGACCCCGGGTTATCTCTGTCCATCCCCCTCCCCCCTCGACATCGCCCCGAAAATTTCGACCCTCGATGGACGCGTGCGTGGGCGTTAAATTCCGTCCACACACGTGTCGATCGATACACCAAGCGCATTGATGCATCCTCAATTAATATTATTTTAATAAACGTATTAATAAATTATTACAATTATTACCAATATATTAATACGTACGTACTTTCGTACTTTCATTCCTATATACTATTTATATATTTTTTTCAACATTTTTATTTATATATTAAAATAATATAAATAAATAAATAAATAAATAAATATGTATATATATGTACTATACATAATGTTTCAAAATATTATGATAATTGTATTTGATCATATTAATTATATTTATTAAGAGAATAATTATTTATTAGAATTTATATGCAATTTTATATATTTATATAGGATTTTATAATTATAATTTTACATATATATATATATATATAGTATATATAATTTCTTACAATATTAGATTAATTATATTTATATTATATTTATATTATATTATATTAAAAATATTAGAATTTATATACAATTATATAAATGTATATAATTAATATAATCTATTGCAATTATTCTAATATTTTAAAAAATTATTTATACTCTATATATATATATATATATATATATATATATTTATATATTTATATGTGTAAAATTATAAATATAAAATCTCATATATTTATAAAATTGCATATAAATTCTAATAAATAATTATTCTTTTAATAAATATAATTAATATAATCTAATGCATTATTCTAATTTTTTTAAAAATTATATATATATATATATATATATATAAGTGCGTTATCGTTCTTCTCGCGCCACACGTTCGAAAGGACCTCCCGCTGGGATTAAATGGTATCCTATATAGCCGCAGGCTCGCGAGCAATTGTTCATTGAACCGACAAGTGACGATAGACGCGGCGCGCATAAGAACACGAGCTCCCACATCCGAAAAATATATATACTCCCCTCCCCTTAACCGGGCCGCAATATCTCGTAGGAACTCTCGCCGTTGCGGCGATCCGCCAATCCGAATCGCGGCTTTCTCACGTTACGTGCAGCTCGTCGGTCTATGACGATTACTTTATTCGGATCTTTTTTTTTTTTTTTTTTTTTTTTTTTTCAATTGTACGTATTCTTCTCCATTCGTAGCTCGCGTGGGATGCGAAATTGATGTCGGTAAGAGGAAGAAAAAAAAAGTACGATTTTATTGATTAAGAAACGAAAAAAAAAAAAATTAATTCAGAATAAATCGAAGAATTTTTGAAAAAATATCGACATTTGGTTTTGGGGCTGGGCGTAACAGAGATGAGGCGATTAGGTATGCGAAACACTTCGAAATAAAAATTATTACGATCGTGGATGAATAATCATAATAATGAAAAAAAAATATATATATTATTATTATGAAAAAAATGTTCATAATATCAAAACAACAATAATAATTACGAAAAGACAAAGAAAATTAACATTAACTAATAATACTAATTAACCAATATCGAAACGCTCATCAGTTCGCTTATCACTATAATAATTAAGAAAAAAAAAATAACTAAAAAGAATAATAACAAAAAAATGAGCAATAACCGCCAAATCATAATAAAAATTATTACGAATCCATTCGAGTTCCTTCAAATTTAAAAATAATAAAAGAAAATCATCGAAAAAGCATCAATAAACGATACAAAAAAAATTGAGCAGAAATAACAAAAACAAAAAAAAAAAAAAAAAAAAAAACAAAAAAAAAAAAAAAAAAAAAAAAAAAAAAAAAAAAAAAAAAAAAAAAAACAAAAGCATTTCGTGGAAAAAAAAAATAAAAATCCACAAATAAAATCGTCAAATAAAAAAAAATCGATAAACAATACAAAAAAACATGACCAACAACAACAACAACAGCAATAAAAATAAACAAACAAAAACACTTCGAACGAAAATAATGGAAATTCCGAATAGAATTAACGACAAACTTTGATCTCGATATCATCTTGTCTGTCACCAGCTTCAGTTCTTTTCCTTTTTATTTTCCATTTTTAATTTCATTTTTTAATCGTTCTCGCCCCCCCCCCCCTTAACGAAATGGAAATAAACGAGCAATGATGTCCGTTTGTTCGGTTGTATACTATATCATACTCGAGGGTGGATCGAGAGGAAGGATCGACGAACGAAACGGAGAATATTAGTAGGGATTCTTATGTGTATCGAAGATGGTGGGTGGGGGCGAACTCATTGAGAGAGAAAGAGAATAAGAATATATAGAGCAGTAGAGTTTCGCATGCGCAATGCCCTTGGGCTCTTATTTAATAAGTTGTTATAAATTAAAGGGCTACCGCATATTAAAAACAACCCTCGGCATGTTTATAGTGATTTCTCTGGTTCGTCGTATCGTATAGGTTTATACGGCTATGTAAATCAGTCGTCGTACGTATACGTGCCTTCTTTTCCTCCCGATCTCGTTTCTTTCCGTTCGTATCGTGCTGCTCGTCTTCTCTCCCCCGAACCTCTCGATACTTTTTTTTTCTCTTCGAAATCTATATATATATATATATCCTACGTATGCATTTTTTCAACATTTTTTTTAGAATTTTTCGGACGTTTTGTAAATTTGAATTTTTAATTTCCATTTTTTATTTTTGATTATTTAATTTCAATGATATATATATATATATATATATATATATATTTAATGGTTTATACTGATAACAACAATTTGTCAAAAATATTAATTTTTAAAAATTAATCTCACATTTTTTTCCGAATTTTTCAGACGTTTTGGAAATTTGAATATTTCTATTTCGATCTTTTAATTTTAATTATTTCATTTCAATTGTATATAATAATTTATAATGATAACGACTATTTAAAAAAAAATTTAATTGAAAAAGTAAAAACGAAGGCTTTGAAATTATATATATATATATAGACACGAACTCCTACTACGAATTTATCTTCCGAGATGCGAACGACAAACAATTTTAATTGCAGCTCGAGGCAAATATTTCTGGAGCAAATACGTCTGGTATATAACTATAAAGATACACCGAGGGGATCCGTACTTCGAACACGGTGTATCGATTTGTAAAGTACACGTGCTCGTATCGATAAGTTTGTCGTGAATTACGCGGTCTCTTAATTTCGTTTGAATTCTTTGTTTTTGTATTCTGATTCCAAATAATAATAATAATAATAATAATAATAATAATAATAATACAGAAAATGCTTAGCTTGAAAATAAAAATAAAAATTAAGTAAACAAAAATTGAAACAAAAAAAATATCCAGGATCAACTTTAAATATTTGAACGAACGTTGGTTCAAACATTGCTCACGAATCGCCTCATCCATGGGACAAAGAGAGAGATATCGAAAATACTCGTTGCCATGGTAAGCCGTAAATTTTATTTGAAGAACTCTCCCAGCGAAATTCTCAAGGGACCGTGCACAATTATTTTTCCTACATACGGGATTTGCCCCATCGTCATTGTACATTGATTGCCAGTTCTCTACTGATCCCTCGTGTCCAAAAACGCTATGTACACATTTCGGAAAACGCCCTACAAGATTTCAACGAAAATAGTGATTTCCATTAGCAACGTTTTCGAAAAACGATACTCATGAAAAAACACCAGACTAGAAAAAACATTTTTCATAGTTCATTTTGAAAAAAATGAAATATTTATGAATCGTGAAATCGCTGGTGTACGTCAGGATGGGAGAGAACGGTCGGAAATTTGGATCGAAGATGGGGGTGTTTGTTGGTGCATAATTCCTTTGCCGGAGGTAAAGTCAGTTTCGTGCCGAGAGAGCAAAGCCGTGAACACGCCTCTGTGGATCAAAAACGGTCTGGGCTGGTCGAGTGAGCGAGACAGCAAAGAGGAGGAAACGACGGTTGAATCAGACATCGAGGGCAGAGAGAGAGAGAGAGAGAGAAGAAGCTCCAAAAGGAGTTCCGGAACTTCCAATCCAGACAGAGAAGGAACTCGAGAGTGGAGCTTTCCACGGTTGATGCTCCCGTGGCATATCAGAGATTCTCGCTAAGTTTGTTTCCTTTCAGCCCTGCGCACGTACCGAAGCAACCTCCCCAAACTCTCGGTCCTTCCTGGTCTTGTTTCTCTCCCGTGGGGGCTTTCCGTACACAACCGTAGAAACGGTTATACGCCTTTGTATATTGGGTGTTCGATGAGTCATGCTCCGTAGTGAAAAGATTGATTCAGAATTAAATTCTGAGTCGAAAAGTCCTTTGACGTTTTTAGATCGGAGCATAACTCGAGGAGTTACGAGCGATCGAAGTTTCACTGATCCGACGCGCCTGAGGAGCGAGTGGGCGTCGCTAGCCCACCGCGCGCTCCCCCACCCGCGACATCCGTACGGTGGGCTCCGCTCACAGGCGCGCTTGCCCCACCGCGCGCTCGCGGCCCCGCCTCTTTGGTGTATTTTTAATAATCGATAACTCGCCAACGGTTGGTCCTACGCAAAAACTTCTAAGGACTTTTCGACTCGAAATCGCGCCTAGAATCTATTCTTTCATTATCGAATATCACGCGAGCGACAACTTGTATATTCGCTCGTATATAGACACGGAGGATCTTTGTCTCGTGTTATCCGAGTTTCCTGCAAAGCCACCCTATTTTCTCGCTCACTCGCCGCCTCTTGTTTCGCAACTCGATTTGACCCTGCACGATTTCGAGCCAGCATTTTGCAACAACGGCAAAACAGCCGAGAGTAACGGGTCGAATTAAGGGGCGCGAAAGTATCGACTGATTGGGAAAGCGCACAAGGAATATCGACGGTTTAATAGAACCCGAAGAGGCCGAACGTCAGGAAAAAAAAAACGACAACGGATAATAATCGAATAAATAGCGATAATAGACGATTTCTCGATTTAGATTCTTTTTGTTATGAACCAGGGGTTAAAGTTTATTCGAAGAAAAAAATGCATTGTCGCGATACACAACGCGATGTAGAAAATGGCGTGCAAATATGCGTGAACCGTTCGAATGAACAGAGAGACAGAGAGAAAAAACTGAAAGTCTTCCGAGATGGTACCCAAAGCAAAATGCCGCCCGCCATAAGTCATTTCTGGTCGCGCAGTCTCCGAGGCGAGAACTTGAATGAAAAAAAAATTCCCGTCGAAGATAAACGCGAGAGAGGAAATATAAGGAGTGAATGAATGAGGATCGTGTATATACCGGGTAGTACGCTAGAAATTTCACACTCCACCCTATTTTTTATCCAATCGTTCTAAAACGGTTTTGAAAAATATGACTCGCTCAACGACCAATATTTCGAAATAATTATTTACCAAAAATACTTTTAAAAAATGTACACGTAATATTTTTTATTTTATATTATATTTTGTCAATATAGTTATCAATATATTTAAAAATACGTATCAATATCTATATTATATTTTCTTAATAGAATTTATCTTGAAAATAAATTAAATAAAAATAAATTGCACAATAATAATAATAATAATAATAATGAAAACAACAGTTTGAAAAAAATTGTAGCAGTGTAAAAATACTATAACGCATAATAGTGGAGTAAACAAATTCTTATCGATTCTCAAGGTTACGAGTGACGTCAAAATCTTGTCAAAGTCGTCCTCCGGTCTCTTCCGTTCCAAGGTCACGATAATGTTTTCATTCTGAACAAATAAACGCGAAGAGCTTTTCGAAACAGAGACTTTTATATGGACCCTCGAGTTTGACCTTGAATGACTTCGAATGACCTTGAATATGACCTTACTGCAAGAAGAGAGCAAAATTTGTTGTTTCAGTTTTTGTTTAACATTAAGAATTGGATGATTCTTCCCTGTATGAAATTTGCAGTGAATCACCCGGTGCGTGATTCATGTAAAGGGAAACGAAGTGAGAAGTGTCCACCGAAAATCGTGAAACCCACGCGGAGGACACGTCGGAGTTAATATATTTTATCCACTCTTCTCGTTCAATTTCTTTATTTTTTCGTAATATTTTTTTTTTTTTTTGATTTTTTTTTTAATAATCTTTCTCTTTCTCTCGTTCTGTGTACGTTCCTGTGGTGCTGGAGATATCGTTTTTGTGCTCCTCTCTTTCTCTCTCTCTCTCTCTCTCTCTCTCTCTCGTCTTTTATAAACCGCGCACGGTATTTATGTGTCGCCGCCTCGCCTAAGCGCTTGATATATGAACTATGAAGAAGAAATGCGGATTTGTAGCACGATCAGTCGAATAAAAGAATTATTATTTCTCTCCCCTCCCCCACCCCTTTTTCTCTCTCTCGCTCTGTCTCTCTCTAGCTACGTTATCTTCATTTTCATTAGTTACTAATTATCCATAGTAACTTTAATTTAATCACTAAACTTTATTTTCTGTCGTACTGTTTTAATTACTAGCGAGCTTCAATTTTAACTAGTAACTTTTCTTCAGTTACTAGTTATCTTCGGTTACTTTATTACAGTTACTAGTTATCTTTAGTTACTTTACTCTAGTTGCTAGTTATTTTCAGGTATGTCAATTTAATTCAATCACTAAACTTTAGTTTTTGTTACACTATTTTAATTACTAGCTAACTTCAGTCACTTTTATTTAGTTACTAGTTACCTTTAGTTACTTCACTTTAGTTTCTAGTTATTTTTAGGCATTTCACTTTAACTATTTGATATCTTTAGTTACTTTACTTCATTTCCTAGGGTTTTTCTTTTTACTTTATTATTCATTTAGTTAATCAAATTAACGAAATTGGAAAAAGACACCGGAAATGGTTATCCTTTTCTCAGTTCGTAGGTTAAACAATCGACTTTTTCTTTTTCATTTGTTCATCAGGGTGCAGCTGATGGCGAATGAAAATGGAATGAAAAACGATGGAGAAAAAATAAGGGTGACTGTTGATAACTCGTGTAGGGGGCGGTTTTTTCAACAGCCCTTGTTCGAAGAGAAAATGTTAGGGGAAACGGCGGAGGGGGAGGGGAGAATCCACTCCGCGAACCGTACCACCGAGACCTGATTGGGTTACCCACTTAGCCCCGTGATTGCCGTTTGTGACTCCTTTGCCGATTCGCTTCTTCTCGGGAATACCGTGAGAGAGAGAGAGAGAAAGAGAGGGCAATAAAGGGACCACTTCAGGGATGGGTAACGTTAAAAAAAAATCTTCGTATCGAAAACATCGATTTATTTTTACGAATCCATTTTACTGGAAACTTTCAAATTGAAAAACATTGATTTACAATTAAAAAAAAATAAAAATCGATCAATAATGAAAAATAAAAAACAACCTCGTAGTTGGAATCGAAACATAAACAAAATGTAATTAACGTACAGTAACAAACTTTTGAATTCGAAAACTTTTCGAATAAAATAAAATTTCAAAAATTCCTAAGAATAATAATTTAAAAAATTCATTTGAATTCCTTATTTAAATTTAATCTATCTAGAGATTTATTATTTTGAAAAGACAATTTTATTTATTCACAAATTGAAAAATTAAAAATTATTTTTAAAATCAATCTTGTTACTCTAACAATAAATAATCAAAAAAAAAAAAAATTATTAATTTTTGTCCTTGTTATCAACGAACTCGAATAAATTTTGTATAAAAGTATTGTTTGTTATTTTATTTAATTTGTGATATAAGAATTCTTATTTTATTTTATTTCCTCTACAGATATTACCTTTTATTTATTTATTAATTAATTTATTTATTTATTTATTTACTTATTCTTTTTATTCCATTTTTTATGAAAAATGTAGGATGGTTGAATTTTTAATATCGAAATAAAAAGACAGTAGAGAAAACGGTAAATCGTGAACGACGTGGATTCCTGACGGCGTCGTCGAGGGCGTCGCGACGGTTGATGAGGCCAGTCGTGATCCAAGTGATCAGGCCTCGATTGGAAGTTGCAGTTATTACGGGGCACTAACGCTCGGGGGTTAGTATCTCGCTAATGATAATTGCGGTTTACGCGCTCGATTCCGAATGCAATTTACCCGGGGATGTGCGCACTTCGGCGAGCCACGCGAGCGCCTCTCGCAACCGGAAGTCTTCTGGGCTGCCACGAGAGGGTTATGCTCGTGAAACTTTTTTTTCCTTCTCTTGATTGTTCACTCGTAATCAAGAGAACCCTCGTAAGAACGGCTCGAAAAAAAAAAACAAACAAACAAGTACTTGCAACTTTAAAAATAATTAATACTCGTTTGTTTTTTTTTTCTCATAAAAGCCTTAATTTTTTCTCGTTTTTCTAGGGGGCTCAGTTTTGGATTTTTTTCATTTTTGAATTTTGTTTCTCTTTTTTTGGAGTTTAAAATTTTTACAGATTTTCTTTAGTTAAAAAAAATATTGAATTCTCGTTTTCATTTTCCAGTCGAAAATCCAGTTCCTTAAATTCCAAAAATACTCAAGTTATGACCCGGAATTTTTTTCAGCAAAAAAACTTCCAAATGTTATTGTTTTACAATCTTAAAAGCCGTCAGTTTTCGTTCTGTTTTTATTTCGACAAACGTTTCAATTTTTTTTTCTCGTTCCAAAAGTGTTCAGGTTTTATCATTTTTTTCTCCAGTGAAAAATTCCATTTTATTCGTGGCAAAATTAGCAAACCTGGTACTTTTTTTTCACACAAGAGTTCATTTGGAAGTAACGTTAAATGTTCGAAGAAAATTGTGGTTTCAACGTCATCACGATAATAAAGAAAAAAAAGGAAAAAAAAAAACATTTTAACGGCAATACGGAAAATCGTAACTCGATGTCTCGTTACGATTCGGAATTGCGATCGTACCTTCATGCGGGAACAATTTATTCGCAGGATCTTCAAAAAAAACAATAAAGCTTCTAGCCTAATTTGGGAGCATCTGTTCGCGTATCTATATTCGGGCGTACTTGAAAGGACCTTGAAAATGATTGCACGAAAAACAGGTGTTTCTGAGATATGAAAAATTGGCATTTTTGAGATAATTCAAACTTGACGAATTTGAACGAATGAGGTTCGAGTTTTCTATTGATTTACTAGGGTTAGATTGGCAAAAGGAATCGACAGTTTTATATCGTTAGGTTTGTTTGGGTTTGAGAGCGACAGTAATGAATAGAAGTTCGGTTTGTTTGGGTTTGTTTGGGTTCGGGAGCGACAGTAATGGATACAAGTTCGGTTTGTTTGGGTTTGTTTGGGTTTGAGAGCGACAGTAATGAATAGAAGTTCGGTTTGTTTGGGTTTGTTTGGTTTTGTTTGGGTTTGTTTGGTTTTGTTTGTTTGGGTTTGTTTGGGTTTGAGAGCGACAGTAATGAATAGAAGTTCGGTTTGTTTGGGTTTGTTTGGGTTTGTTTGGTTTTGTTTGGGTTTCAGAGCGACAGTAATGGATAGAAGTTCGCTTTGTTTGGGTTTGTGTAGTTTTGTTTGGGTTTGAGAGCGCCAGTAATGGATAGAAGTTCGGTTTGTTTGGGTTTGTTTGGGTTCACAAGAGCGAAAGCGATACCAGTTTTATATCATTTTGTTTGGGTTTGTTTGGGTTCGATAAAGAGAGAGAGAGAGAGGGACAGCAAAGGGTAGTTTTATATCCGTTTGAGAATAACGCTCGTTCGCGGAGGACCGGCAGCGTCGGACACTCATAAATTATAAATCGAAAAAACAACACGCCGATATACGAGAACTCCCTTCTCTCCCTTCCTCTATCTAATGCGCATACGCGAGAGTTACGGTTTCACGTTAAACATAAAATACTGCGACCCACACGTCGCGCTTCGGGGCCCTCACCACCCGATATTAAGTAGCTATTTAACATATTTTAATTGCCGCATTAAAATTCAAATTATCCTCGCGACAGAGAATTTTCGTTTGTATTATTTTCTACAGCCAGCGAAAACCCAAACAATACTTTTTATATATATATGTAGATATATTTAATATTGTATATTATTTACATATTTTATATTTATAATTATTTATAATATATCAATATATATATATATATATTTTTATTGATATATTATAAATATATTATATTATATATTATAAATAATTAAAAAATATAAAATATATAAATATATATATATATATAAAATGGAAAAAAAAAGAGAGTGTCGTTATTAAAAAAAAATGTCCACCAAGCGATCTAAAATAAAAACGAGAGTAATTTGTTGCCGAAACGATTTTTAAAAAATGGAATAATTTTGCATACGAAAAATGATTTTAAAAAATTAATAGCAATATGGATCGAGCCGGGGCACGGATACCTCCAAAATCTGACATTGATAAAGTCATAGGATTCGGTGGATTGTCGGTGGATTAATGAAGCTCACTGGAGACGCGAATATCTTTTCGTTTGTTTGGGTTTGCTCGTTTTATTGAAACGGCCGTGGAACGCGAAGAGTGGGTCATTAATTATGACGCTGTCGACCCAAAGTTCTACTTCTTCCTTCGGAGAAACGAAACGTAGGGACGAAAATCGTTCGAAATATTCTCATTACTGTTCCTCAATAATCAATATTTACGACAGCACACTCGTGAAAAGTTTACCAATTTTTTTTTTTCTTTTTGGTAATTTAATTTTTTTTTTTCTGATTTTTCGGTGGTACATTCGTAATCTGCGGAAAATTTACGATCGAATAGACTCTTTTTATACTTTTAAAAAGGTAAAAAAATTTATCGAATCGTTTTTTTGCATTTTCACAAGCTAACTTTGTACTTTCGGCAAAAACTCGGGCATATTCGTAATCAGCGGAAAATTTCTGATCAAATACACCCTTTTAATATTTCAAAAACGAAAAAAAAAAATTTTCGACTTCCCCCGGCCACTTCTCCAGAATCTCAAAAATCACGAGATTTCAAAAGGTCGTAGAGTGAGCTTCTCATATGCTATGGGGATTCAATTGGTGAGTTTGGAAAAGGTTTTTGCCTAACTTAAATAATGGCGTTGGATT
>JAPYZI010002653.1:0-41586 GCA_030523105.1 Ophioninae sp. A BG-2022a | reverse complement strand
TTTATTTCCCTCAGAACCCAAAATTTCTCGGAAAAAATTGTAAAAAACTGCAAAAATCAGGATTTTTTTTGCTATGTGCAGTGCTTTCGACGAAAATTCATTGATATTCGTAATCAGCTGAAAATTTTCGATTAAACGGGCCCTTTTAATACTTTCAAAACAGAAAAAAAAAATGTTCGACTACCCCCGGCCCCTTTTCCGGAATCTCAAAAATCACGAATTTTCAAAACATTGTTTTCTTAATCACAATCCTTTATTATTAATACGTGGATTATTGAATAAATCATTAAATAAACATTTTTCTTTGACTCAAAGATTCATTGTTTTTTTTTCTACTTAAAAACAAAATTACACACTTCCCATAAAAGAAAAAAAAAAAATAGATAATTTGCCTCTTTTTCTTCGTCATCGAGCTTTCTTCGATCTTTCGACTCACGTGAGAAACATTATAAAAAAAAAAACCATTTTCGATTACACCCTGACGTTCCCGATGAGCTATTTTCCAGCTTAATAAAAATTCGTTCGTGGAATTAGGCGTGGCCGTCATGACACCCTTGGGAAGTGAATTAGGTTGGATGGATACTTCCGGCTGGATACACGCAACACTTTTTCCAATTATTCCGGCAAGTGACGATGAATTTTTTCAGCCCGAAGTTATTTGCGTTTTTTTTTTTTCTTTCATCAGCATTGGACGTTAAAGATTTGAAGAAGAAAACGAAACAATAAATAATAAAAAATCGTGGATTGTCCTCGATCGCGAGAGATGAAAAAAAAAAGAAACAAAAAAAAAAAAAAAATATCCAACATCGATCATCGTTACGAATTCAGTTCCATTTTCACTTTTCCCAGCTGCTCATTTCTTTTTCGTTCCACTTTTGTCGTTCCGATCCCTTCCGGTATTGGAAGACGGATAGCTGATTATTATTATTATTATTATTATTATTATTATTATTATTTTATTTCCGGCAAACTCTCGATGACGACATCCACGATTGATTGGAATTGTCCGTTGTGGCGATCACCACGTATATAACTCATCGAACTATTCCTACTCCCCCACATATTCCTAGGGAAAAGGATTCATTCATCTTTGTCACAGAGACGAGCCTCGATCGAATCGTATATTTCGAAGTACTTGAGGAAATGTGTGTCACTTCGATAAGCTTGTTTGGGTTTGTTTGGGTTTATTTGGGTTTTTTTTGGGTTTGTTTGGGTTTATTTGGGTTTTTTGGGTTTGTTTGGGTTTGTTTGGGTTTGTTTGGGTTTATTTGGGTTTGTTTGGGTTTATTTGGGTTTGTTTGGGTTTGTTTGGGTTTACTTGAGGAAATGTGTATCACTTCGATAAGCTTGCCCAAATATTTTCAAAAATTTTTGGACACTTTTCGTAATACTGAAATGTATTGAAACAATGAATAAAATATTTTGGAAAATTTACTGGAATATTTTGGAAATTTAAGTGGAATATTTTGAAAATTTTAGTAGAATATTTTGAAATTTACTGGAAATTTCAATTTAAAGGAAAAATGTACTGGAAATTTAAAAATCTTAAGCTTTTCTTTAATTTTTGACAATTTTTTTGTTTCCGTACATCTTTCATTGCGATTGTTTTTTTTTTTTTTTTTTTCTGGCACCCTTAAGAGCCTGCATGAAAGAAAAAAAAAGTTGAAAAAGTCCCTATGGCCCTCGTAAAGTCATACCGGTTGTCAGAGCCCGTAAAAGTAACGTTTGCTCGATTTGAAGACTTTCTCTCTTTCTCTCTCTCTCTTTTTCTCTCTTTCTTCTCATCCGAGCTGTAAAAATCGCTTTGGAGCAGCGATACGGGATAGCGTGATATATAATCAAAATGGAGATCCTCGAAAGGCCATTTCTCGAAAAAATAAAATATTCGGGAAAAAAAGGACTTCGAATGGGCGTGCCGAGCCTCCACCGCTCGATTTATTATCCGAGATTGACCCAATTCTTTAACACGCTTTTGTTTTTATTTTTATTTTTTTTTTTGTACATAGGAAAGCAAATGGAAAAAGGGCCGAAGAAAAAGATTTTTTTTTTAATGAATATGACCATGTTTCGTAATGTATAAAGTTTTAGATTTTCATCCGCGTCAATCCCGAAATTATATTTCAAATAAATTTCGACCCCTTAACAATTTTTTTTTTTAGAGGCCTCGTTTTGAATTTATAGCCAGCGAAATGAGTAACAATTTTTATTTTTATTTTTTTTTCTACGTAAATGGACACCGGAATAAATTTTATTCCAGATTTTACCCCCTTAAAAGTCATTTTTCCACAAAACTATAATTTCCTTTAAAAATGCCTGAATTTATTGTATTTCGTATCCCAATAATGTCAAAGTTGTATTTTTATTTTTGTACGTGAATATTGGCTTTTGGAAAGTTCCGTATCGCGAGACATTAATTTCGGATAAGGGTGAAGCTTGTTTCCATCCTGCAACAGATTACGCCGGTGCATTATGCTCTCCCGAGGATTAAGATCCGTATTTCCGGTCTCGACTCCGTACATCCTCTATTCGTGCTCACATACGAGCGGACGTGCGGATGTATAAATAAATAAATATACATCATCGCGTGTGTGCGTGTGTATTCAGTACGTTGAGGATCGGGTCGGTCAATAAACGTTACAACACGAGGGGGATCAGACTCGGTTGGGTTGGATTCATTGAATCCACAAATTTTTGAATCCACATATCTTTGAATCAACAAATGATTGAATCCACACATCTTCGAATCAATAAATCCTTGAATCCACATATTTTCGAATCAATAAATCTTTGAATCCACTAATTTTTGAATCCATAAATCTTTGAATCAAGAAATATTTGAATCAACAAATTTTTGAATTCACAAATCTTTGAATCAACAAATCTTTGAATCAACAAATCTTTCAATCCACAAATCTTTGAATCCACAAATATTTGAATCCACAAATCTTTCAATCCACAAATCTTTCAATCCACAAATCTTTGAATCCACAAATCTTTGAATCCACAAATCTTTGAATCCACAAATCTTTCAATCCACAAATCTTTCAATCCACAAATCTTTGAATCCACAAATCTTTGAATCCACAAATCTTTGAATCCACAAATTTTTGAATCCACAAATCTTCGAATCCACAAATCTTCGAATCCACAAATCTTTGAATCCACAAATCTTTGAATCCACAAATCTTCGAATCCACAAATCTTCGAATCCACAAATCTTCGAATCCACAAATCTTCGAATCCACGAATCTTCGAATCCACAAATCTTCGAATCCAAAAATCCATTTGATTTGAAAGAAAGCGTCCTCCATTTTAAATTCACTTTATTTGCCCTCCATTTTGAATCCACTTATTTGCCCTCCATGTTGGAATGTCACGTTTGAGCTTAAAAAGACATTTCTACTTATTGGTTGTTCTCCGGCGCGTTATCGTCCGGTGGCAAGGTGGATGAACGAAGTCGATGAGCCAAACTGGACGATCCGGCAGAACGGCGAGTATTATTTTCCATTACGTCGAACGGTGACCGTTGAAGCTGGCAAGTAAGATCCCTTACGTAGGAAAGGTTAAATTGACAACGTCTTATCTATCCGTGGATACTCGTCAGCAAGGGTTTTCGTAAAACCGAAGTCAAGTGGGGAAAATAAATGAGACTGAGGCTTGATAGTATAATACGGTTCAACGCTGAGGAAATTCTAGAATCCTTCTTTGCTCTCCTGTTCACACGTCAGCTCGTGAGAGGGAAGGCCGGAAGAATTTAATTAAAGGCTGATCCTCTCGGCGCACAGTGGATGACACAATGTGAGTGTATGTACAGGGTGTCCCAAAATTTATCGATAATATTGAGAGGGAGCGACACCGGTGACGAAACTTCGACGCAGCAGTTGCTCGCGTCGGTAAAACAAACATTAGTGGGAGCTACAGGTATCTACAGGTATATCCATTTTGAATTAACCTTATTTGCCCTCCATTTTGAATTAACCTTGTTTGCCCTCCGTTTTGGATTAACCTTATCTCGGTGAAAAAAAAATTGTGTAAACCAATCTACCAAACGGCATACTTTGAACAGGACGAATCTAACTTCATTTTTGCTTCTCAATTTTTATTTTCATAATTTTTTTTTTGTTACTGTTACGTCATTTTAAACACGCCTGGTTTTTCACAATTTTTTTTCACTTTGTAAAATCATATGTCGAGCTTGAAAAAACAGTAATATCAACAAAGATTTGTGGATTTAATGATTTGTGAATTCAAAGATTTGTGGATTCAAAGATTTGTGAATTCAAAGATTTGGGGATTCAAAGATTTGTGAATTCAAAGATTTGTTGATTCAAAGATTTGTGAATTCAAAGATTTGGGGATTCAAAGATTTGTGAATTCAAAGATTTGGGGATTCAAAGATTTGTGAATTCAAAGATTTGTGAATTCAAAGATTTGTTGATTCAAAGATTTGTGAATTCAAAGATTTGTGGATTCAAAGATTTGTTGATTCTAAGATTTGTGGATTCAAAGATTTGTGAATTCAAAGATTTGTTGATTCAAAGATTTGTGGATTCAAAAATTTGTGAATTCAAAGATTTGTTGATTCAAAGATTTGTGGATTCAAAAATTTGCGAATTCAAAGATTTGTGGATTCAAAGATTTGTTGATTCAAAGATTTGTGAATTCCAAAATTTGTGGATTCAATGATTTGTTGATTCAAAGATTTATTGATTCAAAGATTTGTGGATTCAATGATTTGTTGATTCAAAAATTTGCGAATTCAAAGATTTGTGGATTCAAAGATTTGTTGATTCTAAGATTTGTGAATTCCAAAATTTGTGGATTCAATGATTTGTTGATTCATTGATTTGTTGATTCAAAGATTTGTTCATTCAAAGATTTGTTGATTCAAAGATTTGTTGATTCAAAGATTTGTTGATTCAAAGATTTGTTCATTCAAAGATTTGTGAATTCAAGAATTTGTGAATTCAAGAATCTTATCCCCTTCGTAATGTAACGTCTATTGCCAAGATCGTTGAAAAGGACACTGTTAGGTGTAGTTCAATTTTTTTTTTTATTTTTAGGATTTTTATCCCCCAGATAAAGAATTTTTTGTCCGGATAGAAAAGTTACCAGATGTCTGATACTTTTGACCGAGACTGTATATATATATATATATAGATTTGGTTTGACGAGATATATCATTCTCTATCAAGCTGAAAGGCCAAGCTCAAACAACTTTATGCGCTAAGTCGTGTGAGATACGCTCTTTTTTCTACCATGAAACGATATACTCGTATAACGAGTCATATCGTGACCTCTTTTACGATCTCTCTTTTCGCACCCCAACCTCGCCCCTCTCAGTCTCGTTCTCTCCGTGTACATCGCTGGTTGGAGATATCGGTGTGCTATACGTCTTCCACCGATATATATCCATGTCCCGACATCATCTTTGCCTCCAACTCAAATTCCATGGCATCATTCTTGGGAGAAATCTTCTCACGTAGTGTGGACCAAAAAATTCGTATCGTTCTTTATATCTCATTCTACACTTCGTTAATTGGGTTGGACAATATCCTTGTCTCGAGGTTGATGAAAAGAATACAAAATTTCAACTAGCTTTTTTCCTAGTGAAAACTAGAATATAATGAAAAATAAAAAAAAAGAATAAATAATCTGTTATTTCCTCTAGTTATTTATATCTAGTTACTTCTATTTAGTTATTTTTATCTAGTTATTTCCAATTAGTTATTTTCATCTAGTTATTTCCCAATGGAAACGAAAATATAGTGATCGATAAAAAATTAATGATAAAGTGTATTTATGGTTTTTTTTCTAATTCTTTATTTCACGGTTTTTTTGCTAGGGACATTTGTAATTTAGGGACAAATATAATGGCAACGATAAAGATCGCGTGGTTGCAACTAATTATTTTTTCTAGTTAATTATTTTCTTACTATTCATTTTAATCGATTCAGATAATTAATGCAGATAATTAAATTCAGTTAATTTATTTAACTGAATTTAATTATCTAGAAAATTCAGTTAATTTATTTAGATAATTAATTCAGTTAATGAAATCAGTTAATTAATTCAGATAATTCAATTCAGTTAACGAAATTAATTATCGCGTTTCATTGAAATCAATTTAAGTAAAAAGTAATTTTTATCAGAGCGTTTAAACTGGAACACAAAAGGCAACTATAAAAGGTATTTTAGAGCAGCTCCGGTCCGTTTCATTAACAGCATCGTTTTGGCTTGTTCTCTACCACTTGGCAAAATAATAATCATTTTCAACGCGAGCTCCGCTCTCCACCAGCAGAGAAATGAACAAAGCACTAGGAGACGGAGGTGGGGGACGAAGGTTGGCAAGTCCCATATGGCGGCTGGTTCCCTCGGAAGCGAGGGTTTTTTTTTTTTTTTTGTAAGGCCTTTATGGATGCTCCAACATTCGGCAATATCCAGGAAACAAAAAAGAAGAGCCAATGTTCCGGGTATTGCGAACGAGAGCATCCCAGGGTTTATCAAAGTGGAAATATAAACTACGATTATACCTCAACCATTACACTCAATCACGAGACCGAAATAATCGAATCTCCACTTTCGATCGAATTTTTTTAACGCTTTTCCCCGATGGGGTCGATAATACAATTTTTCATGACGGAAGTTCCCAAAATTCCGAAAAAATATATTTACAAATGCGAATAAAATGATTCAAAAAGATAGAAAATATTCAAACAATAATAATTGAAAAAGAGAAATAAATTGGATAAATTTTATAAAGAAAAGAAATGGATTATTTTATTCACTGTTGTAAAAAATTGTTTATTTTAATAAACAACCGCTGGTGGAAATGAAATTTAACATTTTTGCGAAATTTATTCATTTCTTTCATTCGAATTTTTAATGAATAAATAACCATTGATTTGATTATGAATTTAAATATGTTTATTAATAATTAAATGGATAAATATAAATAAATGTATGATTTTTTTCGTTCGAATTTTTATTGATTCATTCATTCATTCATTCATCCATTAATTCATTAATTCATTCATTCATTCATTCAACCCAAACAAACCCAAAAACCATGGATTTTTAAAATAAAAAAAAGTAGAAATCCTTAAATCGTATCAGGGACGTTAAAAAATATAATTTAATCATGATCTCGATAATTAATGATTGTTGGTACATAAAAAATGCAATAATCCAATGCTCCTTAAAAATCAAGAATCGAAGTTTCTTCAATTCCGTTTCCGGTATACGATTCTTATCGTTATCAGTGATCGAGAAACGGAGTTCGATGGTGTCCATCCTCGAGTATCCTATCGCAAGTTGATAGGATATCTGATAGGAAAGAGGCACCAATAATTCAACTCGTTGAGACGCAATGAGTGTTGAAAGGTAAATGGTGATGGTGTGAGGCACGGAAGTGCATCACGAGACCATTGACACGTCCGTTCTCTATAGCCCAACGATTCTAATGGTTGAATGATCGTAATAGTACTTCACGTCATTCACCGAACACCTATAACTATCGAACGTCCTTCATTGTAGGTAGCTACAAGAGGATGATGAGGATCTCGTACCGGGTGACTCACGGCAAACGCAACCCAAACAAACCCAAACAATAGGAAATCTGAACATTTCAGAACACAAACAAACCCAAACAATGGAAAAACTTCAATATTTCGAAACCCAAAGAAATCCAAAACAAATATTTATGTTTTTAACTCGAACGGATTCGTTTGTAACGCGAAGATAAGATAAATAAACGAAGGAGCAAAAAAATAAAAAATAATCAAAAAATTTGGAGTGATGTTTGGGTTTGTTTGTTTGGGTTTCTTTGGGTTTCGATTAGATCGATACGAAAAAAAAAATACAAACGAACGAACCCAAACAAATATAACGGAATATCCAGGCGTTTGGGTTCGTTTGAAACGTGGAGCAAACCCAAACGAACGAATTCCACAGAGATATTCGGGTGTTTCATTTGTTTGGGTTTGTTTGGGGTATGAAGAAAACCCCAAACAAACCCAAACGAATCCAACAGAGATAATCAAGTATTCCGTTCGTTGGGGTTACCATTTTTAACTTTCAGCGATCCCAAACAAACCCAAACAAACAAATTCCACAGAGATATTCGGATATTTCATTTGTTTGGGTTTCTTCGGGGTATGAAGAAAACCCCAAAGAAATCCAAACGAATCCAACACAGATAATCAAGTATTCCATTCGTTGGGGTTACCATTTTTAACTTTCAGCGATCCCAAACCCAAACAAACAAATTCACAGGATGAATCGAGGTTTTACGTTTATCGTGGCACACCCTGTATACTGAACTATATCGATTGACCTCTCGACGTTAACGATCTTGAACACTGGGCTACCTCCAGCTTTGACCATCTCCTTCTATCCTGTTTCGTAGTTGCCTGAAACTTGGCGAACTAGAATGTGTTCGAGAGGGGGATGATGAGCTTGCAAGGGATGCAAGCACTTCCTTTGATTCTCCCCTCTCTGTCTCTCTCTCTCTCTCTAGCCTTCTCTTGCTCATCTGGTCTCCGGTTGGTACAGCCAAGACTCCTCGAGAATAACCTCTCGATCCTTTTGATCGAAGAGCTTGGACGTGGAATAAATCTCCTTAGACGTAAGACCCAACGTATAGATCGGTAATATGGAAAACGATGGCGTTTCACTCATAGCCAGTTGTTTCTCCGCTGGGACTCCCCTTAAGTAAATCCTAGGGGATTCCAGTCGGGGGAGAAGTAAATATAGGGTAAAAGTGATAGGTAAAGTTTGCTGCTTCGATATTTATACCCGGATATATACACGAGACAACTTTCGGATGATCCTCTTCAGGGCCGAGTTTTACGAACCCCTTAAGAACAAACAGGAGCTTTGTTTTTAATAGCACGAAGTTGGTTGAAGCGAGCAGAAAAAAACAAACAATAATTGATACGAGGGAAAGTATTTCGAGTTGTTGTTTTTTGTTGTTTTTTTTTTTCGCTCCGTTGCACTTGGAAGCAGCGACGAGAGTAATCGTCAATTTTTCGTTTTCTTTTTCTCAAGCTCGATCAATCGAACTTTTTTTTTTTTTTTTTCAACGACTCTTAAACGATCCATCGAGCAGATAAATACTTCTCAAGCTTTGGACAAAGAATAGAAACCTCTTGCTATTCGGTTTCTTTCTTTTTTTTTTTTTTTTTTTTTTGTTTCATTTCGAGTGGAGAAATTCTTTAGTCTACTTGACAAGCCAAAGAATTTTCCCACTTCGAATCAACGCGGATTCTTCAACTTGCGAAAGCTCGTGTTTCAAAGAAGTGGGAACATCTCGACGTTACATGAGGATCCAAGGGAGGAAAAAGTTTAACGAGGCCAAACTAATTACGTTTTTTGTATCACTAGGACCTTCCTAGATACCATAATGGACAAGAAGACTCTCCGTTCTCCTCTTTCCGAACGTAATACGTTACTCTGTCCGGCAAGAGCGTGTACGATTAAGTTTAGTCTGTTCGACAAGAGCGTGTACGGGGGAACTCAAAAACCATATCAGTGAGAACATTGAAAAAAATTACACACATACTGAACGATATAAAGTTCGATGCTTTTTATTATTAAGTTGATAACTCGCTGCTGATATTAATAATCCCATCATACTTAAAAAAATCAGTCGTGCACGCTCTTACCAGACAGAGTACCACAGTCTGTCCGATAAGATCGTGTACTGCCGAACTCAAAAACCATTTGAGTGAGAACATTGAAAAAAATTACACACATACTAAACGATATAAAGTTCGATGCTTTTTATTATTAAGTGGATTACTCGTTGCTAATATCAACTATTCCCTTACATTTCCAAATCAGCCGTACAAGTGCTGTCGACATTTTTGTTTCTTTTCTTTTTTTTTCAAATAAGAATTTGTGCACCCGACGTTTTAGTCTTACGTTTAGACATACGTCACGTAAACTCGGGGAGACAGTTCAGACGAGCAAACTATTATTCGTCGTTTCCGTTGTACGCACGAACGTTTCAACTGTCACCGATCGATTCGTCCCGGTTGTGAATCATTCAACGATAGAATCGATAAAACGTGTCGCGAATTACAGGACGAGAAAGTAACGAAAAAAAAAAACGAAAAAAAAAAAATCGAAGACGAAGCAACGTCGGAGAAGCACGTTTCTCAAAATGCCAGAAGGATCGGTAGAGGTGGGCGTTTTCACGTACACGTGTGTACTGATACAGCAAGAAAGCGCGGCAGGTAACCGAAATCGATGAAGGATCGTGCGACTGTCTACTTTGTCTCTTCGTGACTCCCGCAACTCCAAGCACCAATGAATTTTACCAAAAACACGCGATCTACCAAAAACTACGATGAATTATTATTAGCCTTATTTTATTCTTATTTAATTAAGCGAAATATATATATATTTTATATTGCAAACTTTTTAATAAAATCAAATTGTTTATCACTTTCGTCTGTAATGTTGAAATGAAAATACAACGTAATGAAAAAAGTCATAATTATAGATTTTATTTTCAAAATTCATGATTGTTTTATAAACAAATGAATAATTAAAAACGTAAAGTCGTTACGATTAAAAATCGAACCGAACTTTTCAACAGACCGAAATGTATGTATTCGAAAGATAATTCCACCCTATCTTATCAGTGAACCTCCAGAGGATCGCAGTTACGTCGAAGACCTATAGAACCGTAGAAAGGTCGTTGGAAAGAGGTTATGGTAACCAGGATAGGGGGGAGGGGTTTGTTTTCGGTTTCCTTTCTTTTTTCGAAGGTGGTTGGCGGGTGAAAACGATTTTTGAAGGGACAGAAAGGTACGATCGTATTACCAGACCCGGAGGGGTGACACTCTCCGAGGTGGTCACGTATCCTTCCGGAACGCGCTCCTTTTTGTTTCCGCTGACTGGGATCGTTTATACAGAGACTGAATAACGGAATTGGGTCCCGCAAGGGCGGTCTTACCTTACGAAAGAAGGAAATGGACAACCGATCGTCTTCCATTATCACGTGTCTATGGAACTCCTAAATATCACGATGGATATCTGACGCAGCGTGCGAAAAGGTTGCTTCAGCACATCGTGATTTATCGTAGCTTTCAACCCAAACAAACCCAAACGAACCGAAACCAACCCAAACAAACCCAAACAAACTCAAATTAAATCAGACAAACAAACCCAAATAAACCCAAACAAACCCAAATTAAATCAGACAAACAAACCCAAACAAACCCAAACAAACCCAAATTAAATCAGACAAACAAACCCAAATTAAATCAGACAAACAAACCCAAATAAACCCAAACAAACCCAAATTAAATCAGACAAACAAACCCAAACAAACCCAAATTAAATCAGACAAAGAAACCCAAACAAACCCAAATTAAATCAGACAAACAAACCCAAACAAACCCAAGCAAACTCAAACAAACTCAAACAAACTCAAACAAACCCAAACAAACCCAAACAAACTCAAACAACCCCAAATAAACCCAAAAAAATCTATTACTGGATGGATATTAAAAAATTACCAGACGAATAGCGAAGTTTGTTCGGGTTTGTTTGGGTTGAAATTCCATTGCTACCATTCTAGATCCAGCAGGGAGCCAATATCGTCATCATTCCTACCGGAGCGTTATCCAACGACTCGATCCAGTACTCGAACTCATTCGTCCAATGTTCCCCTAGCCTAGATCATTTTTCAACATCCCCAAGTCCACCATATTTTCCATTTCCATCGGGACGTAGGGTGTCCTGGATGAGATCAGGGTGCAATCGGGTCGTCTGTTCGTTGAACGAATACGCACACCCAAGCCACTCTGGAACATCCATGCTACGTTATATCGCTGGAATATTGGCCTGTTGGAAAATATGGCACCCTGAAGGCAAGAGACGTCTTTTTTTTCTTTTGGTTTCTTTTCTTCAGCAGCTTTTCTCTTTCTCTCTCTCTCTCTCTCTCTCTTGCGTCGTTACTCCAGCTCGAGAAAAGATCCTCGCACGTACCACCATTGAACTTACCTCGAGTTCGTCCGCTTCCATTCTCACCGCCCCTTCGTCACGTATATACGTTCCTCGAAGTGTTTTATGATTTCTAGGGTGAACAGCTGCAGCGCCAAAAGCGATTTCACCCAGAAACCTCAGCCTGATACCTTCCTTTGTTTTTGCCGAATTTTATACTCCCTCGAAAGGCAAAGCTTGAAATACTTCGTGGAATGAATGGGGACGAGGAATAGGGTTGAAAAAAATAAAGGCACTAATATCGATTGTTCATGTTCGACACGCCAAACTGGATAGATACGTCGTTCAATTAGAAACAAAAAAAAAAAAGACACTGGAGAATGAAAACTACACTCTTGTCAGGGTTTTTCAAAAATCATCATTCGCCATTCCCAAACTTTTCGATATTGGGAGATTTAACCTACTGGCGGCTCGTTTTATCGAGCCTGAGAAAAACAACAAAAAAAAAAACATTGACGATTACTATCGTCGCTGGGTCGAGGTGAAACCCAGAGAAAAAAAAAACAAACAAAAAACAACGACTCGAAATAATTTCGTTGGTACCAATTTTTTGATTTTTTTTTTGCATATTTTTTTCATATTTTTTTTTTTCCATTTTTTTTTTTTACATATTTTTTGCATATTTTTTTTACATTTCTTTTTTTTTGCAATAGTTTCGTTGGTAGCAATTTTTTTTTAAAAATACTTGTACAAGACGACTCGTTAGTCGCCTCTTTACTCGTGTTTATTTTATTATTATTATTATTATTATTATTCTTTTAATTCTATTTAATGGATTAGGCGCTTGAATTATGCGCGAACTAGCCCTTATGAATTATTCGGCCGCCCCCCCGGCTGCCCCCTCCCTCTATTTTTCTCCCCCCCCCCCCCCCCCCCCTCGCCCCTCTTTCTCTACTCTTCGGACTTTTCACGTATTCTCACTCTCCATCCTTGCCTCCCTTGTTTCTCTATATTAGCAGAGCATACTTCACGAAACGTGTATATTCATACGGATTTGCATACCTGCTGTGAACGAGGCAGAATAAATATTCCATGTACCTTCATCAACGGGCATATTTTCTTTTGAGATTTTATCTTCAACCCTCTATAAACTGCCGAGAATCGTGGACAATTTCGTAATTACGATTTTTTCAATCGATACTCATAAATAATTTTATTTGTTTATTTGAATCGACGGAAATCAATAATATTTAAATAATAATTTTATTTAGCCATTTTTCTACATTATTGTTCGTTTGACGAATTCCTGGAGGACTGTTGTAAAGTATATAATTGTATAAGTTCAATAATTGCTTCAATTTGTGATTGTTCATTAATTTATTGATACAATTATCAAATAAATCTCACAATTCACAATTATTTTCATAACTTCACGTATATCAGGCACCCTTGTTCAACAAATTCATAAATAACGTTATTCAAATTAATTCTCATAATTGACAATAATTTCACGAGAGAATAATTCTCGATTACGAAAAATTGTTTTCAGCAGCCCTTTAGGAATATATAGAAATATATCGGATTCAAAATCGTTGTCGTAATTGACAATTATTTCAACAAATACAAATCTTGAAAAATAATAAATGTAAAAAAATAAAGAATATTATTGTCTTTACTGATTACTCCCCAGCAATAATAATAACAACAATAATAATAATAATAATAATAAAACATACTAATAAGCCGAGAATTGTGAAAGCAAATTGAACATAATAATAATAATAATAAAACAACGGCGACAATAACAATAACAAAAACAACAACAACAACAACAACAACAACAATAATAATAATAATAATAAAGAATAGCAATAATAAGTAATGTTTAAGGTCAGAAAAAAAAATTTCCTATTTATTTTCAAGAGCTCGAATTTCCATGACTTTTTTACGATCCATTTATACCGCGCTAGTAGAACATGCCGTGATTTGGGCAGCCAACAATGACGTTTCCGTTTTTTAACGCATTTTAGTTGGCCACGTGACAAGCTCATCGGCGTGAACTCCCAGGGGCGCGAACGAGCTTGAACGGTGCTTTTACGTCAGAAGGGCGAGAAGGCATAAGTGAGAAGGAGTAAGAAGTAAATCGGGGAGGGTGGAGACAGCAGAGACAACGAAGGACGAAGGGTCAAATAAAAAGGGAGATAAACCACCTCGTAATTCAATCGCTCGAGAGAAGCTGGTGAGTAGACGAAATCTGATTGTACAACTGTCATAGTACGCCTCTTAGATCATTTTATTAGTTTTACGATTGTTACCTCGATAAATTAATTATTCAACGAATCATCAAATTAAGTGGGTTTCCATTCGGAAAATTTTGGCAGTTTTAAATTTGAAAAAATAACGACGTTTCGTTTGGCGAATTATATTTCAAATGAAAAATAGAATATTTAATTAAAAACGAAATTTTTTTTTGATAGTAACAATTTTAAGTTATTGGAGGTTTATTTATATCAATACATTTTTTAGATGTTATTATTGAATATGAGTGAAAAAATCGATCGATTTATCGTCTTGATTTATTTATTCAAATTTGTTGTTTTTTTCAATATAAAATGTTTAATTTTCGTATTTTATTTTTTATAATTATGTTTTTATAAAAAGTTTATTGAAATTCTTGTATGTTTATGTATATATATTTTTTTTCGAAATAATTAAATTACATAAAAATAAATGAGTAAACCATTTCGCTAATATTCTTTTATTATGAAGTTTCGATCTATTTTCTTGATTTGTTTATACAAATTTCTTTCTTTTTCAATATAAAATGTTGAATTTTCGTATTTTTAAATAGTTATGTTTATATGAAACGTTTATTAAAATTCTTGTATATTTATGTATATATACATATTTCGAAATAATTAAATTAAAGAAAAATAAATAAATAAACCTTTTCGCCAATATTCTTTCACTACGAAATTTTAAAAAATCGCTATTATGAATATAAAAACCTACTGCGATATCAATTATTCTTCATACTTGTAAAATTATCCTTCCAAAAGTAACAACAAGAAAAAAAATGAAACAAAAACATTTTTTTCTGTGACAGGAAAAAATGATATTTTTTTTTTTTTTTCGATTTTTCTTTTTTTTTCTTTTTTTTTATTTTTCTATCCAAGAACCAATGGCGAAGGGGGATTCGGGTGATAGAGAAGGCGGTTGAAAATAGAACTGTGAAGCTTTCGCGAGGACGATGATACGGTATAATTTATGAGATTCTTGCGAAGGGGGAAGGGGGATAAATTAAAGTATAATAGGACGTATATACGTGTATTATGACGAAGAGCATAGCGAAGTTGGCATAACCGTAGAACGAGATCGCGAAATGTGAAACGAGCAAGACGTACAACCCCTTCTTGATATCCAGCTATGCATATCCGAGATGGCACGTGTTTGGAATTCAAGACACTCCGGCTTCCTATCCTCGATGTCTCACAATTTTCTTTTTCCACTTTCCGCCTGGTAAATTCCTCCCACTCTCTTTTCCCACGTAAAAATGTGCAAAATATGTATATTTGATATTCAGTGACGGATCAAAGTGTCACGTGTTGAAACGGAAATGAAAATATATATATAAATATATATATATATATATATATTTTTTTTTCGTTTTTTTTTAGTTCCATATGCAATCCGGATTTTTTTTTATTGTTATTATTAATATTGAACGAAATTCAACGCTCGATCTGCTTTTGAAAAAATGTTTTTCTTAGTTTTTGACGGAAAAACAGTGAACGTCAAAATTTGTGAAATAAATTTATATCAGTCGATGTATTTGGAAAATTTTGGATATACGAAACCGAATTGAATTTCGTAAACTTGCGAAATACGTAAGAAACAATAATCTTGATTAATGCAATAATAAATATTTTTGTTAATTGTAAAAAATAAGTTTTGAAAATGTAAAAATTGTTAAAAAATAAGTTTAAAAAACTGCAATAAACGAATTTTATTTTTAATTACGAAAAATAAGTTTTCAAAATGTACAAATTGTTAAAAAATAAGTTTAAAAAACTGCAATAAACGAATTTTATTTTTAATTACGAAAAATAAGTATTGAAAATGTACGAATTGTTAAAAAATAAGTTTAAAAAACTGCAATAAACGAATTTTATTTTTAATTACGAAAAATAAGTATTGAAAATGTACAAATTGTTAAAAAATAAGTTTAAAAAACTGCAATAAACGAATTTTATTTTTAATTACGAAAAATAAGTTTTGAAAATGTACAAATTGTTAAAAAATAAGTTTAAAAAACTGCAATAAACGAATTTTATTTTTCATTACGAAAAATAAGTTTTGAAAATGTACAAATTGTTAAAAAATAAGTTTAAAAAACTGCAATAAACGAATTTTATTTTTAATTACGAAAAATAAGTTTTCAAAATGTACGAATTGTTGAGAAATAAGTCTAGAAAATTGCAATAAACAATTATATTTTTAATTACAAAAAATAAGTTTTTAAATAATAAAAAAAAATGTTAAAAAACAAGTGTTGAAAAAGGCAATAAACAATTTTTGTTCCGAATCGATTATCGGAAATCCGTGGACGCACTGATTCGAATACGTGCAAGCCCATAATCCACTCGTCACCGTGTTCACTCGTTCAAGTGTGCGTACCCATGCGTATACATGTCAAGTAGCTGTGGGGGAGCCCATTAATCAATTTGTTAGAGGGAGTAATGAACTATACGAGCATGGGGAGAAGCCATCGCCGATACCCTTCGAATACACGTTCCTCGTACGAAATGCGCATATATTATGCATCGGGTACGTCGTTCGACAAAAGTACCTGTCACCACTAATGTACACTTTTTTCGTATTACGTAATAATTGAATTTCAAATTCGAAACTTTTAAGCTTAAAAATGGACTTTGAAGTTTTTCATCCGCTATTTAAAAAATTCCCTAAAAATTCCCTAAAAACACCCAAAATACCCTAAAAATTTCCTAAAAACACTCCAAATACCCCAAAAATTCCCCAAAAACACCCAAAATCCCCTAAAAATTCCCTAAAAATTCCCTATTCAAGAAATCCCTAAAAATTCCCTGAAAACACCCAAAGTACCCTAAAAATTCCCTAAAAACACTCAAAATCCCCTAAAAATTCCCAGATATCACAGTTCGTCGTCAATTCGATGACAATTCGATTTACAAAGTAGCCTAAAAATTCCCTAAAAATTCCCAAAAAATTTCCAGATATCAAAGTTCGTCGTCAATTCGATGAAAGTCCCCCATTAATCTTCTCAATTCGTCCCGGAGTACGCAATCCGCCTTTTCTATTTTTTTTTTTTTTTTTTTTCCTTTCGTGTAATTCCAATTCTGAGATTTCAACGTCGCACGCTGTGCCTAAACTGCACGTTCGTTGTATTTTTTTTTTTTTTTTTCTTTTCTTTTTCCTTTCATTCTGATTCGGGACTCTCGCTGTCGTTTGCAAACTGCCAGGAAAGTTTCGTTGGCGCCTCGCCAATCGTTCGTACCATGTACACCCATCGATAACACTCGTATTTGTGTTATCGAGTCTCATCGCACGTGTAAATCGAAGGAACGTTGATTTTGAGGACTTCGACGATTTTACGATGGTTTATCGTCGCCGTAGTCAATATTACGGAAATCCGGATGTCTCGGGAGTCACGTTTGAATCCGAATACGAATCTCTGAACATAAGAGTCGTTTCGAGGAACATCGTGACCTTGAAAGAGAAAAGAAAAAATTGGTTAGGGAATACGTGAAGAAACATCAGGTAACAAGTGATCCTCATCGTAATCTACCGGATATCCAAAAGTTCCTGTCACTTTCATTGGGGAGAAAAAAAAAGAAAAGAAAATACGTAAAATAAGACGAGAATGAAAAATTGATACAGTTTTGGCTATCAAGAGAGACAGTGAGAAAGCGCGAGAGGTTGGAGTGGTTAGATATATCAGAAATGACGTACAAGACAACACGTGACACCGTGGCTACCCAATTCTTTTCTCAAAGCCATAAATTTCACCCACGAATGCGAATTTTTTTCCGGTTTCTTCATTCTTTTTTCACTAGCTTTTATACGTGTATTTTCAGGAGAAAAAAAAACACATATAAGATACCTGACTCGTGTAAGCTGTACCTTATTTATTTTTTAGTAGAAAAAACGAAACTGTGAATGTTTAAATAAAAAAAAAAATGTTTATTCAATCGTTTATTCAATAATCTAAGTATTAATAATCATTTTGGTTCAGAAAACAATGTTCACTGTTAACTGTAATGTTTTTTTTAAAAAAAAGCGTTTTTTTTTTCGACTCTTTCGAAAAAATAAGTATGAAAAAGAAAAGTACGGAACCTCGTGGAACATTTTTCAAAGCTAAAACTAAAGAAACACAAAAAAATTCTCTTAGATAATAAAAAGTTTCTTTTTTAATAATTACTTTGTGTAATAAAAAGTTCTTTTTTTAATAATTACTTTGTATAATAAAAAGTATTTTTTAAAATAATTTCTTTGTATAATAAAAAGTTCTTTTTTTCATAATTACTTTGTAATGAATTTTTTATATCGTGACGTCGTACTCCACTGACTTCTATTATTTTTTATCTTAACCCCTTAATATCTCCTTTTCTTTTTCTCTCTCTCTCTCTCTCTTCGACTGTCAGGACTTCTCTCATCGATCTTTCTGACCAAACTAACCTCCAATTCCCCATCCTCTTAAGACCCTCTCTACGTTCTCTTTACTCTTCACCCCTCTGTCTCTTCCTTTGTCTCCCTTTCGTCTGGTCTGAAAAAAAAGGGCTTTCCATTATCCCTCGATGCTCGGTCGGTCGTGAGATCACCGGAGAATCGACAACCCTCACTTCTGTTGCCTCTTGCATACTCGTTTCGTATATCTTTGCTTCGAAATATATAATGAGACTGAGGAAGCAGGAGGAGACCAGAATATTATTGTGAACTACTTGTTGAGCTCGATATTTTTGGTTTATTTGTTTTTTTTTTTTTTTTTTTTTTTTGCGATATTTCTAGTCGTTCGAAACTCGAAATTAATCGGGAAATTTATTCTGATTCGAAGCTCAAAATTAATCTTGAATTTTATTTATTATTTATTTATAGTTATTTTATTTATTATTTATTCATAATTATTTTATTTATTATTTATGTATTTTTATTATGGATTCAATATTACTTTACGTAATTCATAATTTATTATAAAATATAATTCATTGAATGTTCTTTATTGTTTAAATTATATTTAATTATAATTAAATATAATAAAATATAATAAAAAAAAAAAAAACTCTTCGAAGAATCTTAAATCTGTGAACGTTGCATCAGTGTCGAATAATTCGGATCAAATTCTCTCGCGTTTAATTGTCCATAGTCCAGTAAAGAACACGAATCTATGAGGACCCGTACGGGACACTTACACGGTCCAACGATTCGTCGGTAAGTGCTCTCTTGTCAATGAAATTACGAACGTGCCGGAAGTGCATCGATGGCGGTCACGTGGCTCGCTTATTCTCAGCAACGAAATTACTCTCGTCCTTTCTTCTTTTTAATTTACCGAATTTTTTTTATTTTTTTTTTTTTTTTTTTTTTTTTTTTTTAGCTATACGAAACATGTACGTATTCGTATATAAAAAAAAGTGGCAACAAAAAAGATCGAGGCATTTTTTTTTTTTACATGGAAATAGTGAGGGAATTTTTTTTTTCCCTATAAATCAATTTTTCGTGATCGAATTATGAGCGTTTCGAGTATGGAAAAAGGGAGAGAGAGATTTCAATTGATTTTGATTTAAATTTGATCGAGCTAGTTTATTAAACTAGCTTATTCAGCCCTTGATAACTTTTAGGCAACGTGTTTTAAAAAATGATGAATTTTGAACAAATTCATATGTTATAATTGCTTTCAAGTTTGTCCGGCTCGATCGTACAATACTTGTATCGATGTACTCGTGATGTCTTTTCGAAAATACAAAAAAACAAGTCAAAGTAATTTTTTTGTTTTTTTTTTCATTCGCACGAAAAAAAAAAAAAAAAATGTTTTAGTTTCGGAAACGCAACGCCGATTGATCGTGACTTTAAGATTTTTCTTTTTTACATTAAAAAAATATATTCTTAGTTCAGAGAAATATACACCAAATAATTAAGAATTTTTTTTTGCTTTTTTTTTCATATAAAATTGAATATATATATTTTTTAAATATCTATTATTTAATTATATATATTTTGTCATATATGTATTTATCATTTATATATTTCTTCATATAAAAAAAAAATCCAACATCGTTCGATAATGAATTTTTGTTTTTTTTTCCCCTACATGAAAAAAAAGTGTTTGAGTGAACACCATTAATGTTTTGTCAAGGGAAACCGGGTTTTTCTGACTTTCCGCGTACCCTGAACAAAATTTAAAAAAAAATTTAAAAAAAATCCACGTTCTAAAATTCCAGAAATAATCCGAAAAAAAAAAACAAAATATTGGTCGAGAGCTTCGAGAAAACTTTTCGGAATGGTTCCCACGTGTTTACTGGCGTACATAGGGCATCCATCGTTTTATTTATTTATTTTTTTTTTTTTTTTTCGACTGCCAAGAGAGTCGAGAGAATTAAGAAAAAAAAAGTTGGCGCACGAGACCGGAAAAAGTACGAAAGAAGAAATCTTCTCGTCGAAGGTTCGCGGGGGAACGGTCCGTGGCCACTTTGCGAACTTCCATGGGACTCATGAAATTTTCATGCGATAAAATTTTTCTCATCCTCACTGGGGATTGGGTAAGAACCGGTCGAACGGTGGAAAGGCTCGACATCGTATGCCAGACACAACCACGTGGGGAGCAATTTTCTTTTTTTTTTTTTCTTTTTTTTCTCTTTTTTTTTTTCGTCGAATACATTCCAATTTTCCTTGCAATTTCGAACAGTTCTTATCCTCCGCTCGTAGCACGAGATTAATCCGAAGAGCTTCAAAGATTTGCCTCTTAACGATCAGCAGAATGATAAAAAAAATTAATTTTTAAGCAAACGCGTTGAATATGATTTTATAAAAGACAGTGAACGCGCAGTTTTCGAACAATTAACGTAATATTGAATTATATAATATAATAATAACAATAATGAATTATTATTATTAATAATATTATATTAATTCAATTCTGTTCGAATAATAATGTTATTAGGAATATTAATAATAATAATAATAATAATAATAATAAAAATAAATCATTATTATTATTATTATTATTATTATTATACAATTGAAAAGAATAGTGAGCTAAAAAAAAATAATATTATAAAAAAATCATTCAAACCTATCCCGATTATTATATAATTAAATTTAATGATAATTAATTTATAAATTATTTAATAAAAAATCATACTTTTGTACACAAAGCGAGAAGTTGATTTCTAAGACACTCGCACTTCGGAGACACCAAAGGAGCCAATTGTACCGAGTTTCAGCTTCGGAATAACCGTGACGATTTTGCATTTTTTTTTGTTTTGTTTTTTTTTGCTCTCCTACATTTATATACACGTAAATGGAGCAAGGGCGAGGTGGCTTTTACTCACCTTTCGCGCTTCCGTTATTCTTCATCGATCCTGAAAACTCGGTGGCGTCGCGAGCGTGAAATTCTTCTCTCGACGAGGCATGTGTACACGAAAGTATACGAGGGCTTATATTCGAGTTTTCTCTCGTCACGGAAAATAGTCACCTCCCCCCCTTCGCCCCTCTCTCTCTCTCTGCCGATCTGTTTAAGCCGATCAATTTTCTTTCCTTTATTTTTTATTTTTTTATTTTTTAAATTCATTTTTTTAGTTTATCATTGTTTTATTATTTTTTGTCAACTATTCGATTATGGTTTTCGATTCTATTTTCTTCGTGTTCTTGGCTCCTAGTTTTTCGCAATTCTCATTCTTTTCGTGATTGTATTATTATTGTTATTATTATTATTTTAGTATTTTTTGTATTATTTTATTTTTTTTTTTTTTTATTATTTTTTTATCTTTTCATTATTGAATTATTATTAATTTTATTTTGCTAAGTTAGTGTTTAAGTTTTTTATGTTTATATTTATATTTTTCTTTTTCCTGCAAGTTTTCGATTGGGGCATAATAAAAAATATTATTATCATCATCATCATCATCTCTCTCTCTCTCTCTCTCTCTCTCTTTTCAATCATTGACGCTCTCCTCTCGAGTTTTATCTAAATTTTTAACAAACCGGAAGTCATCCGGATACTCCCAAGGACAAAGAGAGAGAGAGAGGAAATAAATCGATACGAATTCATCCTTCCCTCTTCGGAAAGATCGATGTCTCGATAATCCGGCATGGTTTACGCGCTCCATCGATTTTGCAATCGAGACTTACCGTGTACGAAGCGTCTCGTCGAGAACGATTCTCGTGTAAAACCAATCAGAGTGATTTACGCCCAGTTGGAAGCAATTTTCCATCGCTCGTCCGCTGATAAATTAATTCATCGCGTAATGGTTTCGTATTGAAAAATGAATAATGCTTAAACCGAAGTATTAATCGCAGGGATGTCACTTTTTGTTTTTGTTTATTTTTTCTTCTTTTTTTTTATATTGAAAGTTTAATTTTTTCGTATTGTCATATTGTTAATTTGAGTACGATTTATTTTTTTTATTGTTTTTTTTTTTTTTTCATCATTCAAGATTGGACATTTTTATATATTTTTTTTTATTTGTTTAATTTTTAAGCTATTTTTTTTAACAGACCTTTCGACCGTTAAAAAGTTTGAGTACGATTTTCGTGTTCATTTATCCCTCGCGATCTCTACCGGATAAAAATTTTGATCGAAACTTTGATCGAGAAAAAAGGGATTTTCATTTTTTAAAATTTTCTATGAAAAAAATGGGGAGCACAGAGATTCGATGGAGAGCACGATGAAATTAACGTATTCCTATATTAATTAATTAACCCATTAATCAAATAAGTAACTATTTATTTTACCCATCAAATAATTAATTAATTAATTATTTTACCCATCAAATAATTGATTAATTAATAACTTCACCTATCAAATAATTAATTAATCAATTAATTCCTTTACCCACTAAAAAATTAATTAACCCAAATAAAACCCAAATCGATGACTCAATAAACTAGAAAAAATATTAAATTCAAAAACTTACGTGCCCCAAACGATTTTATTTGCACACGAGTTTCGAATTGAAAAATTCGATAAAATTTATGAAGATATCAGGCTTGTCTGTTTACTGACCTCGATCTTTTACGTTGCCCACCGAATAACCAGGAATTGGGAGGTATTTCGTGAGAGAACATTTTTCGAGCTCCAAACTGCTTCAGCCTCCGGAATACCAAAGGTATTGGAAAGCTTTGCCAATAGTTCTGAGCAAACGTATCGATTGCAACAAAACGAGCTTCACATATTGAGCTGCCTGAGGGATAGAACGAGAGAAGAAGATAAAGAGAACGTGAATAGAGATTGTTGATCAACTTCATTCACTCCCCCCTCCCCCCACTCCTGTCCTTGACCTCGCCAACGTCTCTCTTTGTATTTTCGTGTGGTCAGAGGAATGAGCGATCAGTAGTTCCCTATCGCCCTGACGTTACAACGGTTATCGTTATTTTTCTTGCTATAATCGTCGCGACCGAGCCCAAAAATAAAATTAAGAAAAAAAAAAAAACAATATCTTTAAAAAAAAGTTTTCATTATTTGTTAATAAAATGAAGTAAAAAGTTAGAAATAAAATAACTGTAAAATTATTTTATGGTTAAAGTAATTGAATACTTATTTAATTAAGGGGTTAATTAAATAATTTAAGAATTTCGTGAATTCTTTTGTACAAAATTAAAGAAAATAAAAATACCTTTTTTTTTTATAAACATTTCGATAAAAATTCTCATCCCGTAGAGATCGCGAGCGATAAATCGACACGAAAATCGTACTGAAATTTTTCAACGGTTGAAAAGTCTGTTTAAAAAATAATCTGAAAATTAAAGAAATTTAAAAAAATTTTCAATTTTCAATTATGAATGATAAAAGTAATTTTATAAGTTTATTGTAATCTTTAACGATAATTAAGCTTCACAGTTCCAATTTTATAAATAAAATGGTGTTACAATTTAATGGTTTAATTAAGAATATTTGGTACATTATTTTTCTTCTTTCTTTCGCGATATCGTTTATTATACGATAATACAAAAAAACAATGTTTTTGAAAATTTCACACCGGGACGATTCCTCAAATGTACGATATCAAGGTTTTTAGTGCAGAGTTCCAAAGAGCCAGTTTCATGTGTTCTGGTGTATGAGGAACGGTCCACTATAAGCAGAGGGAGCAATAGGAGGATGCTGGTGGATTTACTACCGCAATAAACCTGTGGAAGGAAGCTACGAAGCTCTCCGGATGATGATGTATCTATATTCACTATTTACTATCGTTCATCCACGTACGCACATCGGTAATCCACACCGACGTGTGCGTACACTTTCGTCAAAAAATTTCAAAATCTTTTAAAACCGACAAAAATTTTACTTTTTTTTTTCATTAATTAAAAAAAAAAAAAATGCTTGACACTTTTAACTTAATTTTCGTAATTTTGGGACGGGTTAGAAAATCCAAATTTCGATTGATCGAAAAAACTCAACATTTGTTATTTTACAGTAAAATTATTAGTTTTGATATAAAATAAAAATATTTAAATGATTAATTTTAATATAAAATAAGAATATTATAATTATTAATTTTTATATTCCGAAACTAGATACCCAAACAAACCCAAACAAATTTCGTAATGTTCATGCCAGCAAAAGATTTACGAAATTTGTTTGGGTTTGTTTGGGTTTGCAGTTTCGGAATATTGAAATTTGTAATTTTGAGCCTTCTGGCCAATCGTCGTTTGAATTTCATACCCCACCCCGTAATTTCGTTTCGCAATTTTTTATTAAATCGATTTCGAACGTTTCATTTATTTATTTATTTATTTATTATTATTATTTTTTTTAATATAAGAAGCATAAAAAATTGACTGCCTTTTATCATGCTTCATTTTACGACGAATAAAACTTTTCCCTTTTTTATCATTCGTGGAAAATGATTTTTTAAAAATGTTTATATTTGACCTCTGGCGGTCCCAAAATTTTGGCTGGCAATGTACTTACGTAATAAATCACTCGGTGCTTACAAGAGCATTAACTTTACTACTGGTGAATAATACCAGTTATTCCATGGGTAATACTGACTGACGTGATCTGCTTTTGGATGTATACGAAATACAGAGGTTTCCGGTACGTTCAATAATCGAAGCCTAGGCTCCTGGCTTGATTACGTGCGTCGATCGAGATTGCTTATTTGGTTTCACCGGTCGATCGATACCAGTCCTCTGGTCTTTGGGCTGACATCAAAAATCGAATAATCATCAATCGAATGCATTTCCTGATACGAACGTGAAATCGATGTATCGAGCGTTTGCGTTTGTTGAGATGAAATTCGAAGCCGTTTGGAGAACAAAAAAACCATAATAAAATATAAATAAACACTGCGATAACTATTTATTTTTAATAAACTTTTCGTACTGCTGACTTTAGGCACTTGAATCTTGAAGTTAAAATTTTTTAATTATTCATTGGAAAAATGATAACACGGTATTTTAAATATTTAGCCAAAAATCGAAAATACACGTTTTCGTAGAATTAATCCCCTTAATCATTATTAATGTTCAAAAAAAATTCTGAATACAAATTTTTGTATTTGAGCTGAAAAACTCTATTCTATTTTTACCTTAATTTTAAATGAAGCATTTAAGGGGTTAAATTTCATAATTTACCTTTTTTTTTATAAAGCCTTTAAGGGGTGAATTTCCAATAAATTATCTCAGTCCTGGAATTTCCAGTGTCAAAAAAAAATGTTTTTTTTTTAATTATCTTTTTTTAAATTTCATTTTTTTTCAGAATTTGACCTAATCGTGGCAGGCGATTGAACAAAGGAACCACGAGAGCCACCTGTGACAGTATTTAGCCAATCCTGGAATTTCCAGTCCCAAAAAAAAATAGTTCTTTTTCGATGATCTTTTTTTTAAATTTCGTTTTTCCAAGATTTGACCCAATTGTGGCACGCGATTGGACAAAGGAGCCACTAGAGACACCTTTGGGTAACGAAATATCTTTATCTGATAGCTCTGACGTAGGGAATTGAATCGAGAGTCGTGCTTTTGAATAAATGAGTTAATGGAGTTTCGTGAACGACAAAGAGGTGGGAGTCACGTGGCTGTGCACTAGGTTGTTCTATATGACGTCGCTCCCGATCTTCCATCCTATTTCGCCACCTATTTTGCCCATTCCTCGAGTTCCCAGTCTCTTCTCGTCTCTTACGTTTGATGACGACGTTACGAACCATGTATCGTCAAGTAATGAGCTTGATAATCAATCTGAAAATTCCCATAATTTCCTTTGGATTTTTGAAAGCAAGAGTGCTAAAAAAAAATCAAACGCGTTGATGGACGTTCCTTGAATCAATTAATTAACCCAACCGACTATCTTCCAAACGCCAGTTTGTCCAAACACGCTGGAATTTGTCCAGTAATCTTCGAATCATTGGAACTGTCACCAAGTTGTAATTACGTAAAATATTCATCAAGAAGGTCATCAAGCTCATCATTCAAATCGTCATTGATATCCAATATCAATTTCTGTACAAATTTGTTTGGGTTTGTTTGGGTTTGTTTGAAAATAAAAACAAAAAAAAATATAAAAACAAGCTTTTCGAAATTCGTGAAAAATTCAAGGTCGTGTTTTTGAGTATGATTAGGCGTATCAAGGAATTTTGAATTCTGCACTTGTAGCTTAGGAAACTTTTTCACACGCTGCAAGGAATTTTTGCGAGAAGGTTCGCGAGCTGCAAGAAAAAAAAAATCAGAGATACGACGAAGTGTGTCACTTTGCAGTATCCGGGTGAAAATCTTGCCGAGATTCCTCCCAGACCCAACGACCTAGAGGGAAACTTGGAAACGTTGAAGCCTGAAAGATTTTCTTGGTCCGAATGGAAAACTTTTCATCGCGAAGGAAAAAGCTCCGAACGCGAAAGAATCCTGAGATTTTTCGCAAAGCCCTTTTCTTCAGATTATTTACAAAACAGCTTTCCATATTTTGATAACATTACCGAAATGTTCTTATTTCGAAAGACTTTAAAGTTTAGTTTGTGCATTTATTTTGTGAACATTTATTAATTAATGCATTCGTTTATTTATTTGTTAATAAAATAGTGCGTTAATTTGTTTATTGATATAATAATCCAACGATAATTTTCATAGACGACAAAATTATGGAATAAAAATTAAAAAGAATAAATTATTAATTGACCTATTAGTAAATTTATTATGTTCACAATAAATAAAATTATCTATTTATTAGTACAGTAATCGTAAATAATTATATTTACGAATAAATGAATAGAAAAAATCATTAATAAAGTAATTAATTAATTAATTATAGGTATCAAACGATGAATTTATTTATTTAATTATTACTGTAATCAAATATTTATTTACGTATAATTATACGAATTAATGAACAAATAAGTAGACAATGGAATGACGATATAAATGAATAAATCAATAGTTCTATTAATTAGTAAATATATATTTATTAATTTTTAATTCGTAATTCGTTCGGCGATGGAAAATTTCTTTTTAACGATGAAATTTAAAATTCTTAGGAATAATATTTATTAATAGTTTTCTTTTTTTTCTTATTTATTATTCAAACGTGAAAACCGCTTATATTTCATGCTTATTTACTCTACGACGTAATCGGACAAAATTTACAACAAAGCTTCCCTCTCTACATTGACTCATATTCTGCTCGCTTTTCTTCATGCCCATTTATCGCGTGAGATCTTTTCCCTCATTTTTTTTGTTCCCAAACGGGCACAAAATCTACGAACAAGCGACGCCTGCGGCGTCCCGAGGAGTTCGACTTCTTGATGAAATTCAGAGCCCCTCCAACCTCCGATCTTCGTCGTACCTTTTTTTTCTTCATGGAACAAGATAAGGGACGAAAAATGGCACAACGCGAAGAACGAAAAAGAGAAGAAAAGATTATTTGGAGATTATGAAAAAAAATAGGAAGAGAGAAAGAGAGATAGAAGGTAAAAAAACATTAAGTTATTTATTAATTTATTATTTATATATTTTTATAAACAAAATCGTTCATCGATTGATTTTTTATTGGATAAGAAATATGAAATTATTTTTAATACGATTATTTATTTATTTAATAAGAAAGATTGAATGGTTTATTGATCGATTATATTTTTATCATCCATTAATAAATTATTTGGAAAATTTCAATTATTTTTATAATATTTTAAAGCAAATTATTCATTATTATGATTGATAAAGATTTAAAGATGTATTCATTGATTGTTTATTTGTTGAGAAAGTTTAAATGATTTTTTAATTGATTATTTATTTGTCAAGAAATATTAGATTATTTATTAAGGGATTATTCATTCATTTAAACATTTTTGATGATTCATTGATGATTTTTTTATATAAACCAAATCAAAATATAATCTGAAAATCATTAAAAAAAATAATAATAAAAAGAAATTTAAAAAAATAATAAAAATAAATAATAAATAAAAATAACAAATAAAGAATCGAGAGTTAAAAAAAATACGACATAACATGATCATGAGTAAGAGAAAGAGAGATAGAGAGGGGGTGAAAAAATATTTAAAAATAGCATTTGCATCCTTTAGGACAATGATGAAAAAATTAAAAAAAAAAACGAGGCGAAAAAAGTGTACGAGCTTTCTACGCATGTCGTAGCCTATTGGCAGAAATACGATACAAGTTTTGACAAAATTTGAACGAACGAAAAAAGACAAAAAAAAAAAAAGGTTTGTGCAACAGCCTCGTGGGAAAACCACTTTGTGCACCCACCCCTCTGACTAAAATTCTTTACTTGCTTTTCCCCTATGTCCTCCCCCTCCTCCACTTTTCCTATTCACGCGAAAAATACAACAACCACATGCTCGTATTTTTTATATTCCGGGCCAACAGCTGATTCGCCCAAAAAATGGTACAGCGATTAATTAAAAAAAAAAAAAAAATAAATTTAAAAAAAAGCTTCAACGTGACCTATTATATTTTCTCAGCTCGACGATTTTTGGCCACGAGCACAGTTCCCATACTGTACCACGTGTATAATGGAACGGGCTCGAACGATAAACCACTTTGGCCGATGAAAGGACGATTTATGTGCACTCGTATATGAGCTGCTTTATCGAGGGTGTGAAAGTTCAATTGCTCTTTTACCAAGAGATTAATAAAAATGTATTTATTGTCATATTACGATAAGACGATCTATATTTTTTTTTTTATTAGTCACCGTTTATTTCGATTGATCGATGTACTAATAAATAAATAATTATTTTTACGAATGAAACAATAAATACGTTTGTTAATCAATTCAAGTAATTTTTTATTCATTTAATTTGTTTGGGTAATTTATTAATTGGAGTTCAATAATATTATATTTATTTATTAATGCATTTGTTCATTTTTGTTGGTAATATAATCGTGGATTAATTTATTGATTAATATGATTATTAAAAAATCGTTTTTATACTCGTATGAATCGTGGATTGAAAATTAAGAATGTTTATTAATTGACCTGTTTGTGAATTTATTGTTTTAATGATTAATACAATTAACTATTTGATAGTTCAGTAATCAAATATTAATTTATGTATAGTTATATTGAATATCATTATTAATTAATATAATTATGCGAATCAATGAATAAATAAACAGATAATGGAATGACTATATAAATGAATAAATAAATAAGTCTATTAATTAATTAATATATTTTCATTCGTGTTAAATTCGTAATTCGTTCGGCGATGGAAAAATTCTTTTTGACTTACATGGGACTTGTAACGATCTCTGTGTCGTTCATCCGGGTCATGGAAGTCGAGCTATTTTTGGGATATGGAAAAAATGAAATAAAAATATTTTATTGCATTTTTATTTTAGGGATAAGAGAAACAGATGTTTTCGGGTGGAGATTGAAGATGGGCATTGAAGGGTATCAGTTTCATAAATTTCTCTGCGGCCTCGTGACTCGTTCAACCCCCTTTCCATTTTACGATATCAACCTTGCTCCTCATCGTTTTACAGTCACAAAGCTATACTTTTTCATTCGTCACGTAAAACCATCTCGTTATACGATCAACGTGACCCTGACCGTCTGGGACATCAAACGAATGTCGATGACACACAATGGGAAAATTCCATTAAATCTTTCGATACTAGAGCCCGGTAATTTTCCCCTTTCCTTTTTACTTCTTATCGAGCGAAGAACCAAGTCTGGATTTTCTTCAATGTTTCTCAGCTATCAGAGGAGACGACATTTTTCTCGTTTGCTTTTTTTTTCATTCTTCAATCATTCAATTTTTCATCCCTGCAATATTCATATCCTTCGAATCTTCAATTCCTTCAATTTGTCAATTTTTTTCACTTTTCAAGGTTTCGATTATTTAGTGATTCAATTATCCATTTCGTCAATGTATCCATAATTCAATTATTCAATTCTTCAATTATTCGATTCTATAATTATTTAATTCTTCAATTATTCGATTCTATAATTATTCAATTCTTCAATTCTTCAATTATTTATTTTTCCATTATTCAATTTTTCAATTTATCAATTATTCCATTTTTTTTCAACCATTCGATATTCCATATCCAAAATATTCCTATCCGTCAATTCTTCGATATTCAATTCTTCAATTTTTCAAGTTTAATTTTCGATAATCTCCAAATCCCAGTCGTTCGTGAGACATTAACTCTGGTGTACAAAAATTCACCAGTATCCACCAGAAGTCATAGATACTTCAGGGTGATCAGCCAAAGTTGACAGTTTCATCCTTCAGAACTCCCCAGGATACGGGTTCCTTTATCTGCTCTCGAGGTCAGAGAATTCGCAGGATAGCTCGGGTATTTATTTTCGTACGAATGTGCGCCTGTTGTATCAAAGGCAAATGGAATCTGATTTTATCGCGTCAACGTATAATTCTCGCGAATGGAGTTAACGAGAAAGTTCCGGTTCTCGGTAGCACCGACACTGTACGAGATTGATGTCCTCGCTGCGAGCACGCATTATACTACGCATGGTGAATCCATTTATCCAAACGCTTGTATGTACTTGCGTGTACATTTACTGCATTGAAGTTTCAGTGAAAGGAGAGAAACGGATAGGGATCGCGTTCCTGGAAAATGAAATCGGCACTGACTCTCCTCACTTATTCAGTATGTGAGAGCCAGTGGTATAGATTTCGCTTACCCAAGTTACTGGAAATTCGAATTTCCGGTACTGGCCTAACTCAAGGTTCTACGCTCCAAACTTTTCACTATGGGCGAGCCAGTACCATCGATTTTGACTATTTAGGCTACTGGAAACTTGAATTTCCACTACTGGCTTAAATCAGGGCTCTACGCTATAAACTTTTCACTATAGGCAAGCCAGTAGCATCGATTTTGACTATTTAGGCTACAAGAAACTTGAATTTCCACTACTGGCTTAACTCAGGGCTTTATCCTCATCGCTATTCACTATATTTCAGCCAGTAGTATCAATTATGGTTTTCTATATCACTGGAAACCCGAATTTCCAGTACTGGTTTAACTGAAGAGATGTTAGGATAATTCTAATTGTGCACAATTACGAACGTGTAAAGAAATTTAAAAAAAAATCATTCAATAATGCGACAGAAAAATCTTGCAAGCCTTATCCAAATTTGTAATTAACCAGACAAATTCCCAGCAATTTTCAAACCCAAAGATCTTGCTAACCGACTAAATTTTGGAGCTTCTCCAAAACCCTCGTCAAAAGTTAACGTCAAGAGCCCGAGGTTACAAAAGTGTGGAACACGAGAACCGTATTTCCCAAACTTCAAGCAACCTCGGTTCCCTCAAAGTGTCCCATTGTTCAAGTTATACTCTCACATTCAAGTTTCTACGCTCCTTCTCCGGAAGCTGGAGAATATTTCCCACACGGTTATTGCTAGGTCTAGTGACAAAAAAAAAAAAAGATTTTCCGGAACAAAAGAGAGGCGCGATGCAACCTGCCGTTGAAACTAAAAACTGAGAATGATGAAAAAAAAACAAGAAGAGTAAAAAAAAACAAAAATAAAAAAAAAGAAACTAAGAAACAATGACAAACCGAAGCAAATAAACGTCGTGACGGTTTTGCCAAGAAAAGATCTTGGTGATGATAGACGTAAAAAAAAGAATAAAAAAACGCCGGTTGGGTAGTGAAATAGTGAGCAGCAGGAGTGAAAAACAGCTTCGAGCGAAATGACTCGAAAACCGAGCTTTCACATCGTTCCTTTTCTCGCCCATCTTCAAAACCCTTCTCGCTTTCGATCTCACTCTCGTTACTTCCTTTGCATTTGTACCACTTTTGCACATCCCCTACTCTTTCCTTTCAACACACACACACACACACACGTATATTTATTTGTCGAGTCTCGTACGCTCGTAATTCCAGTGTGTATTTTTTTTTTTCTCCGCGTTGAGTTTCCTGCTCGAACGAATGGCGAAAATAAAGAAGTATATACTGGCCTAAAGGGTACTGGCGAACGCGGTCGTTCTCGTCTTCGTTGACGAAAATCTCACTGGGTTTTGTGGTACGTGAGAAGAACAGTAATGGATTCACGACTCGATGCTTCGTGCTGAGATAAAAACCCATATCCGTAAATAAAATCGCAATGAAGAAAAAAAAAAGAAAAAAAAAACAGAAAAACAAAAAGAGAGAAAGAAAGGATGCGGAGGGGGGGGGGGAGAAACGACGATGATGACGATAAAATTGACTATGTACAAGTCCGGTCACTTACATTTTTAGCTCTCCAAATATCTCATTCAACAATAAATCAACATTTCAGAATATATATTTTTTTCACTCGCGATAATAATCGAATAAAAATTAATAAAAATTAAAATTAATTCTTTGCTTGTCTTTTTGTTTTTTTAGATCTCCAAATATCTCAAAATATTTTATTTTCACTCGCGATAATAATCGATTCAATATTAATTAAAATTAAAATTAATTCTTTACTTTTCGTTTATTTTTATATTTTAGTTTATATAACTTTATCACTTCAGTTTTCTTGTTTTTATGATTTTTCGTACTATTATTCTATGTACTGTGTATTGCTCAGTAATTTTGTTATTGCGTTTCCTTGTCGGAAAGTTTTACTACGGAATAATAAATTCAATCATCTTCCCCCCCCCCCTCCCCCGCCCAGTCACCCCCCACGCTCTCTCTCTTTCTCTTTTATAACCCATCCCACGTTTAGTTACTAGAATGCAGTAACTGCAATTTCATTTGACAGCCAAGCCACGGCTCTTTGTCACTGGTGAAGCATCTCTCTCTCTCTCTCTCTCTCTTTGCCTTCTGCGCGTGGGCCTGCGGGCGTGGCATTATTCTAGCTCGGTGTTAAAGTAGAGCAGGTCGTTGACACTGAACTCGCGATTTTTCAGCGCGAGAAGTATATAACGACGAAAGAAAAAAAAAAAAAAAGTCATTAAATAAAGAGTGCCAAAAAAAACTGCGACGAAAAAAAATATAGCAAGAAAAGAAAAAAAAAAAAAAAAGACAAAAAAACGTAGTAAAATGACCGATCTGTCGTGTTAATTGGAGCCGCGAGTCTCGTGTCTGCATATTATGGACGAGGATAATTGGGGCATCGTTCTCTCGCTAGAGAATTCACTGGCGAAAAATACGGAAGAAAAAAAGAAAAAAAAAAAAATAATAATAATAATCAAGGAGATTGAACGAGCGATGAATCGGGTCATAATTCTGCGCATGCGCTTTGTGCTTTACGAATCGAATCAAACGTGTGGAAAATAAAAAATACGACCGCGTACTTTCGCTTTAACAAGAATACTGGCCAAAATGAAAAATATGAAAATTTACTTCGATTATTACTTTTTATAAGAAATTTAAATAATTTCTTTTTAAAAGAAATTATTTAAACGAAAACGTAGTGAAAATGTAATTATTGTTAATAATGAAGTGTAATAATCGTTTTGATTATTAATTATTCATTAGTTAATTATTATTCGCATAATAACGACGAGGTATTATTATTATTATTATTATTATTATATTTTTTTTGTGATGAATTATTCCAGCTATTGTTGTTACAATTATTATTTTTATTGTCGTTATTACGGGGATAATGATAATATTAATAATAATCGTGAAAAAATAAATATAGAAGAATAATATGAAAATATGAAAAAAGAATTATTTCTATAATTATTATAATTGAAATTGTTATTATTGTCGTACTTCGTAGCGATATTAATATTAATAATAATAATAATAATTGGCTTTATCGTAATAGTGACGAAACTAGTGAAATATCGATACAAAATAAATATAGAAGAATAATTAAAAAATATAAAAAGAAGATGTTCGTAAAACGAGTAAAGTAGTCGCAGTCGTGATTGGTCAGACATTTTAACGATACGAATAAGTGAGAAAGCAATCGTGGAAACTAATCAGCGGAGGTTAAAAACGATTATTTACGACGTAATAAGCCTGGGCTAGTATTGATTAAAAAACGAAAAATAAGGGAGAAAAAATGTGAGAGAGGGGGTGGGGATAGAGAAAAAGATAAAAGGCACGAGGAAGAGTGGAGTTAAGTAGTAAAGGCTGCATTTGGTCGGACGCTTTTATGCCCTCGTAAAACGAATGATAAAAATTTGAAGGAGTGACGCCGTGCAAAAATGGAGAAGGTTCGATTAAAAAGTTCGTATTTTCGTTGATGACTGGTGAAAACATTTTTTGCTGGAAAATATTTATTTCTTCGTGGATGACGAACGAAAAATTTTGACAAAAATAAAATAAAATAAGATAAAATAAAATCACGAATGAGTGAACGCTCAGTTGGCTAAAAAATTTTCCAGATTTAAAAAAATATATATAAATTTCGAAAAAAAAAAATTGAAATGGCGTTTGATAAATTTTGAAAAAATGTTTCGAACGATCCTAACGTTTCGATATCTCCTTTCTGTATTTTATGTCGGCTGATAAACCAATCGGAAAATCACGAATAAATTGGAATTCCGAGTAAATCCAATTACTCGTGTAAAATTGAGTATTAATCAGTGAATTCGCCCACGGTAAATAATCGGCTGTGTTTCGTACGAAATAAATATTTAAGTATTATACGATAAATAAATATCAAAATAATAAAATAATAAAATAAATATATAAATAAATATAAAAATAATAAAATAATAAAATAAATATATAAATAAATATAAAAATAATAAAATAATAAAATAAATATATAAATAAATATAAAAATAATAAAATAATCAAATAAAAATTACAAAAATTATAAAAATAAAGTCACTGTTTATTTATCGAGAAAAATTCAAAAGTCAGCTTATTTTTCGAACAAGCCTCGTATATAGGATAACCCAAGGACGTATTTCGTCCTCGTAGCCTATTTCTCCACGATCGTCGTACTACTTCCGTAGCTTCGTCTACTTTATTGCATCCTCTCTCTCTCTCTCTCTTCAATGAGCTTTGTTTCTCGAGGAAAGCCCGTACGTTTTCCGTATATGGCCTTGTGGCATACCTCGTCAATTTGCTTACAAAGTTACGGTGCAATCTCACAGCCACTGCTCCGGCATAGACGTTGCTGTCCTCGTTTTAAAGAGGAATAGGTAAAACGAGAATGGGGAAACCACGATAGATACACAGTTCTTGGGGGGTAACTGACAGGGCAAAAATATTTCATATGAGAGTACCTCGTATGAAAGCACTCGTAAAACAAAAGATTCTCGTACCGCGGATATGAAACAATTCTATGTGCATTAGATTAGAGTAACCTTTTCTTAGTTGAATCAATTTTATTTTTTTTTCCTTTTTTTTTTAAACCTGGCAAACAACAGAAAAGCTTGACTTTGAGAACCTCGTTATTAATTGCAGCTACGAAAGCATTGTTCAAAATCAAGGCATCCAACAGATTGAGTTTGTAAACATTTATATATATATTTATTTTTATTTTTTTTAATGATTTATTATTTAATTTTTATTTTTATTTTTTTAATTTATTTAATTATTTATTTAATTTTAATTTATTTAATTTTTAATTAAATTTTTTATATTTTATTTTATTTATTTTTTTTTAATGATTTTTTTAATGATTTAATTTTATTTCTTTTATTTTTTGTGCTTTTTTCGGTCAATAAAAATAATAGTTAATGTTAATGATAATATCCTCGTAATAATTAATCGTATAAAATAATCAACATTTATAATGGTTGTTTAATTTAATTGTGCAATGTTTGAATAATGTGGCTTGAAAAAAAAGATCGTTTTTATTTTCTATCTTTAATCGACAATTTTATTCAAAATTAATTGCTCCGTTTTTCTTTTTATCATGAATTTCTGATTTGAAAACGAATAAAAAGAATAAAATACGTTATTCCGTGCCACGTGATCAATATCGACGTTACGGAACGGTAAAACCCCATGAGCCTTATCGAGCTTCGATTTTCCAGGATGCCATTGGTCGTATGAAAAATTCCATCCGACGAGTGACATTGCGATCCGCTTGTGTCCGGAGAAGAGATTTTCTCTTTCCTCCATTATTTCTCTCCCTTGGTTTCTCGCTCGAGAGTTGGACATCGAGAAAAACCGATGAAACCAAGAAGAGGGATTCGAGGATATTTTTATTTCCTCGCCGAGAGATCTTGATGCCCCAGACCCATCGAAGCGAAGATAAACCCACGACGGAATTCCAAAAATGTCAAATCAATTTCGAAATCTTTCGAGCTGAAAAATCAATGAATTCCCTCATTGACGTTTACGTCGTTTTAACGAGTTTCGAGTCGTCCGTTCAAACAAATATCTAATTGGTAAGGGATTTTTCAAAACGTATTTTTTTTTCTGATTTTCTTTATTTGTTATTGATAATGTGTTTTATTTTTCTTTCTCGTGTTATATATTATTTATAACGAATTTTTCGTATATTGTTTAAAACGTGTCAAGGGAAAACTAAAAATACGTAATTCCGTTAATTTTTTATATTTCTATTATTTATTAATTATTATTTTTCAATTATTTGGGTTTGTTTAGGATTAATTGGGTTTGTTTGGATTTATTTGGGTTTTTTGGGGTTTTTTGGGTTTATTTGAGTTTGTTTGGGTTTGTTTGGGTTTATTTGGGTTTATTTGAGTTTGTTTGAGTTTGTTTGGGTTTATTTGGGTTTATTTGAGTTTGTTTGGGTTTATTTGAGTTTGTTTGGGTTTATTTGGGTTTATTTGAGTTTGTTTGGGTTCACTTGGGTTTGTTTGGGTTTATTTGGGTTTAAGCATTTAAAAAAAAAAGACAACCGACAAAAACGTCAGAAATATCACTAGCGGTGGCTAATTAAATTAATTTATAACAAAAAAATAAATCTCCCGTCAAAATTGAGTTAGAGTCATCACGATGACCCAATATATATCGAAATATTTATGATATACATAAATAATCGTATTAAACCAAACATTATCAACAACAATACATAAACAAATATTTAACAATATACTCGGTTTATTGGGTGAACCATAGATACTTTTTTTCATCTTTCCTTTCACCATGGACGTACCACGGAAACACCATAACCCGAAATGGTCGGAACGATTGTAATTTACCGATGGGCTATCTTGCAACTGACCATTAAAGGGTTAGGTACGTTATCATCGTCTTTCTCGGGTTTCCAGTATCGGACATCGATTTCGGGCTTCTACGTGTACATTGATTGTACGTATCATATATCGGTACATTCTCGACGGTCTATGTCGAAAATCGGCCCGTTTGCTCTCCCCATAGTTTCAAAATGCAATCAACGCTGAGAGAATCGATATATATATATATATATATATTAATACAGGGTGGACGATAAAACGAGGCCACGTTTAGAGCAATGGAAAAATGTCAAAGGGTAATTCGATCGATTTCAAAATCCTGATAAATTCATTTTTCTCAAGGTCAAAGCTTTTCGCGTTCTCAAGGTCATCGATGATTTATCAAACAGGAAAATATTTTTGTTTTTTTTTTTACAAAAACGAACTACGAATATTGAAACGAAAGAAAAATGTTTATTCAATCATTTATCCAATAATCAACGTATCAATAATAATTTTTATTAATAAAACAACGTTCACTGTTAACAATAAGCTTTTTTTAAAAAAAAAAATCGTCTTTTCGGTCTTGTACAGACCACTGTTCCTAATAAGGATATACCTGTTGCAACTTCGTACAAAAAAAAAATTAAAAAATATATAATCTTCAACAAAAAATGGAAATATTGATATTTGGCTGTTTTTTTTTATCATCATTGGATGACTTTTCACCATTTCCGTTGTTATCGTTCTCCCAGGACACCCTGTATACATAAAGTTCCTATTCTACCGAACAATCGGTACATAAGCGCAGTTAATATGGCCATTTCAATGCATGGGCTCGTTGCACGAGACTTGCTTCACCCCACCCACTATCTACCCTGAAACATGACGAAACAATGTCCCTCCCCTGCCTCCCTCCCTCGTTCCTCCCGTTGCTTCCATCCTCGATTCTCCCGCTGTTTGGTCCAGGGAAACGACACTCTCTGGAGTTTGCATTCGCTTTGCTCACTTCGTTTTCCAAGCGGAACACCATTCGCGTCACTCGATCTCAAAAATCATCGACCAACGCTTTTAATCGTCTCGTCATCGAATCATGGACGAAACTGAGGAATAATCGATTCCTTTCTTTTTTTTTTTTCTTTTTTTTTCGATCTATCAAAATTGAAAATGGACTGGTACGATCGATTTTTAATTGCGAAATGGAGCGTTGACGATTGCCCAATTCGGAACGCGTTTCACTTGACGAGCTTGAAGTGCTAAAAAGTTGACACGTTTTACACATTTGGGAGAAAATATAAAAAATTGTTTTTATTATTATTATTTTATATGATTTTCTAGTTTGGGTTAGTTTGGGTTTGTTTGGGTTTAATTGGGTTTATTTGGGTTATTTTGGGTTTGTTTGGGTTTGTTTTGGGTTTAATTGGGTTATTTTGGGTTTGTTTTGGGTTTATTTGGGTTTAATTGGGTTATTTTGGGTTTGTTTGGGTTTGTTTTGGGTTTGTTTGGGTTTGTTTTGGGTTTGTTTTGGGTTTATTTGGGTTTGTTTTGGGTTTATTTGGGTACCTTTTTTGTTTGTTTGGGTTTGTTTGGGTTTGTTTGGGTTTTTACCCAATAAACAAAACTTTTCTTCTTTCAAAAAATTAAACGTTCTAGCTTTTTCGAGATTTCAAAGACATTTTTATTCCTTTAGATACGAATGATTAATCGCACGGTAATTGGAGTTTGAGACGCGCAGTATAAAATAACATTTTTAATTAAACATTTACTCGGTTGGTGAACGTATAATTATAACGATTTATAAAGACCGGCAATTTTGACAGAAAATATAAAAATAATTATATCGTAATAAAAAGTAATTTTTCGAGAATAAATAGAACGAGGTAGGAGTTAAAAAGAGGAGTCCTCTATTCATGGTCCCCGCTGTCTTTGTCCCTTCTCGAGCCTATTCAAATCCACCCTTATGTACACGTCGAGTGAAAGTTGGTAGCGAACGGCCGTCGCGTCTCATGGACATTGATATTACTTTCTCGCAGGTCACCTTTGAATCTAAAACGAGGCTTGGGTTTTGGTCGCACATCGAAACTTTCACGAACGTTTATTTATTTTGAGGACACGTCCTCGTATTCAACAATATTTCGAATTCAAAGTCCTCGAAATCATACTTTAATAAATATCGACATAAAAGTTATTTCAGGGAAATCATTTTTCTTCAGAAATAAGAACAATTTTTTTTTCTTCAGAAATTACGAAGACTGTCCCCAAAAAAGCCACACGTCCTCATTTTCCACCTTTCGTAAACACGATCGCCCTGAAATCATTCTCTTTTTTACTCAAGGCTGTTTTTCTTGTGAAGTGAAACAAAAATTGGAGAAAAAAATAAAGGAAAAAAAAAAGGAACCTTTTATATATGCATCCACAGGACGTTTTGTTTCCATTCGTCGTCTTGTCTTCTGTTTTTTTTTTTTCCTTTCTTCGCTTTTCCATTTGCTTAATTATTCGCCCGGATGGACTCGAAAAACAAAAATTCGGGAGTAGAAAAATTGATCAAGCTCTACTTGAAAACGTGGCCTAGTAGAAAGTATCCCATTATTTATTTACTATAAAAATGGCACTGAGCAAATTTTCGTATAAATGTTAAAGTTAAATAAAAAAAAAAAAAAACGATAAAAATCATAACATTAAACAAGAAAAATACAAAAATGGTAAAATTAAATTTAACAAATAGTAGAAGTATCAAAAACGATCAAAATTTACAAAAAAAAAAAAACGAAAAAAAAAATCAAAAAAAAAAAAAAAAAGAAAAAAAAAAAAAAAAAAAAAAAAAAAAAAAAAAAACGTAAAAAAAAATCAAAAATCGTAAAGTTAAGCAAAAAAAAATTGCGAATTCATGAAATAAATTATATAGACGACAAATAAAACAGTAAAAAACCCAAACAAACCCAAACAAACCCAAACGGCGAAAGAAAAAAAATATTACCAGAAGTTTCGCGTCCGCGAGTGCATAGAACGAGGAAACAAAGCCCAACGAGGTTTTTGTCTGGATCGCATCGAACGCAAGCTTGTACGATGCAGCCAAGTTTTATATAGGTCAGAGCCAGGGCCGTTTCCGTGCATTTGCGGAAAAGTCTTGTTCTCCAATCCCTGAACGTATTACATCCACATACGAAGGTATAAAAGTCTACATGCATATTTCAGCCAATAAAATCGTACCATCGTGTTTTTACACTAATGTACGTTGTTGGGCTATCCTTAGAAATGTCTGACGTCGTTTCATCCCTTTTCTCGTGTTTTCCACTAAATTTCATCCCTTGCTTTTTCTTTCAGCCCAATCCTTTTTTTTCAGGAACAAAATCCAACCGAATATTTTATTATAAATATTTATATTAAATAATAACAATAAATTAATATAATAAATATTAATGTTAAATATTAACAATAAATTAATATAATAAATATTAATGTTAAATATTAACAATAAATCAATATAATAAATATTAATATTAAATATTATTAATAAATTAATACAATAAATATTTACGTTTATCCAATAAATCATAATAAATATAATTATACATAAAAATTCGTAATAACATTTTAATAAATTGTTTCTTCGAATAAATAACACGTGTATAAATTATTTATTCGTTTGTTACGTCACTTCATTTTCGGAGAATTAAAAATTCATATAGACCGAAGTCAAAGTTAAAACAACGAACGAATTAATGAAAATCCGACCAGTCGTGACTGCCTTTTTTTTTCTTCCGATTCAATCCCTATGAAACCCAAAATGCCAATAAAAAATGAAACATTTTTTTTTTTTTTTCAAACGTAAATACGGACCAGGGGATTATCGTGAACGTTCGGGATGGACCATTAATGACCATCAGAAAAAAAAGCTACGATAAAGAGAGAGAGAGAAAAAGAGAAACG
>JAPYZI010002652.1:0-22107 GCA_030523105.1 Ophioninae sp. A BG-2022a | reverse complement strand
TTTTTTTTTTTTTTTTTTTTTTTTTTTTTTTTTTTTTTTTTTCAGGTTGCCTGAATATCCGAGTACACTTAGTGGTACATGTACGAACAAACGTCTCGTATTTGCGTATGTGTCGGCGTTTGTGTGCTTCCTGGTGGACCACACCTAAGCCTAAGGGCTTGCAAAGTTTGCCCCCCCCCCCCCCTCTTCTATCTTTTACACGCTTTTCCTCCCTCCCAATGTCGGGAGACAGAAATTTCACTCCAGAGAAGTCACGAGCAAAAGCACGAAGCTTCGTGTGGTATTACAGGTATTTTATTTTTTTTTTTTTTTTTTTTTTTCGGCGTAACAAAATTGCTCGACTCAAAGCTATTTTTGACAGAAAAGTTCATCTCGCGGAGATAAATATCGGATATGAAAAATGACACGGGAATATTCGTATGTAAACAAGGGTTTAAAGAGGATTTTTAAATTTTTACTTTAAACGCGAATTCACTGCGAATTGAATTTTTATTTAACGTGTATCATAAAGGATTTATGGATTTTTAAGGGGGAAAACAATTCCGAGGTAATTCCAGATTTCGGTTGTTATTTTTTGGTCGATTATTTCGGGATTGTTGAAAATTTGGGTGATTGAAATATTTAAGTATTTGTTTGAAGAATTAATAAATCAGCAATTACGAATAATTAATTAATCAGTAAAAATGATAAATTAACGATTAATTAATCAGTAATGGAAAAAATCAATATAAATTGAGTTTCTTAGTTATAATAATAATAATAATAATAAAAATAATTGAACGTATTAATTAAATTAAAAAATCGAGACAATTTTGAGGACAATTATGGCCAACGATAATTTTTTATCAAACCTCAATTTCCGACTAACAATTGACCGGAACAAAGTTCGAACTGACGCGTGGAAGAATGAATTATTTTGCATGGTGATATGCACGAACCATATATATATATATATATATATATAGGAAAACACAAGGTCGTATGATGAAACTCTAACTTTCCTCGCCGAGAAACTGTCTCCGGACAGAGACATTAGCATTCGCCATTTTCCCCATACTGAAATTTAGTGCCCGTTTAACAAGCTGGCTTACGAGAATGGGCCGAGTTTGAAAACGGAGTCAAAGTTCATGAAATTGCGAGAAAGCAAACGAAAAAGGGCTATTGTTTAACCCCTCAACGTCCTGGAAAACTTTAACGTTATAAAACGAATTGCGAACGATACATCAGGGAAAAAAAAAATAAAACAGCGTCAGTGATAAACAATTATTCGTTGGTTGTATTTTATTAAAATAATTTTAGTGGAATTTAAATAATTTTATTTGAATGATTTTTATGGAATTTACATATTTTTATTTAAACGATTTCAATGGAATTTAAACAATTTTATTTAAATAATTTTTAAGGGGAATATTTGTTCATTAAAATGAGGGGAAAAATGTATAAATACGGAAAATAAAGATGGACGCGTAAGGCGTTTTATTCGACTACTGTATTAGTATCCAACTCGTAAATTTATTTTCGTTTTAACTGATTTTAAAATACGCTTACAAATACCACTAAATTGTCAATTACTCAGCTTATCAATGCGAGGGTTTTCCGTGCTCGCTGGTGACGTAGGTATCAAGGTATACTCTTTCTCGTTTAAATTCGAAGGAGGAACGAAAGCTGGAAGCACATTAATGGAAACGTATAACTACCGGGAGAGATTTCGCAAGCGGAAGAATCGCGAACTCGGTCGTGGCAATAATACTGGTTGTGAATTTCGTTGAAACGCCACTGGCGCAACATTAACTCAACCGTGGACTTAACCGAGAGAAGCATTACATATTCATGCAGAGCCATATCTATTTCCGAATATTTCAGACGAATGTGCGAGCTCTTCCCATTGCAAAAACTTTGTTTTTTCTTTTTCAACCTTTTTTTAAAGCTCGTTCAACGTTTTAGTACTTTTTTCATAGGTAGATTAATTTTTACAGCTTGTTTGGAACCTTGAGAATTTTTCGAGCTTTTTCGAAAGCTGGATAATTTTTTTGAGCTTTTTTTGGAATTATCGAATCAATTTTTGTAGATTTTTTGAAATCTCAAGAATTTTTTGAGTTTTTTGGAAAGCTTTATTAATTTTTTAACCTTTCTGGAAGTTTCGATTGTTTTTTACACTTTTTGTCAATTCTTGAACGATTTTTTGAGCTTTTCAAGTGTTCTATCAGATCCGAAGCTTTTCGGGGAGCCCGATAAATAAATTTTGATTTTTACAAAAGCTCTATCAAGATTAAAGAATTTTTTATAACACTCGTTGAATATTTCTATGCTTTTCGATGATCACGCCATATTTGAAGATTTCAAGATATCCAAAGTTTCAAGGTCGTACTGACACCGGAAGTACGACCTTGAAACTACGATTTTGAAAACCCCACGGTATAACCCAAACATTTGGGATCGTAATCCCCCTCGGGGTAATTATCGTGTCGTCGTCCAATATCGGATATTTGATTCTGCTTTATCCATGTCCAATTAGAAAGCTCACGATTGTTGCCCTTTGGCTCCAATTTCTAAGACTCGTTTACCAATCTTGTTGTTTCGCTGGTTACATCCTGGTAGTTTTGTTGTCACGATCCCTTTACTTAATATCTGGTTCGAAGGTGACCTCGAAGTTCGAGAAGGAGTTTTGAAGGTCATTGAGGGAGGATCCTCTCATAACTTTTATTATGAATGGTCGATGGTGGCGGAATGCCCATGCACCTAACCAACGTTCAGCCTACCCGAAGGATTACCGAACGTTACGTTATTTTCTTCACTGAAGGCAAAAATGAAACGACAAGGGGTCGAGGGGCAGGAGGGGGAGAAGTTGGAAGATTGCGGGAATGAGAAGATGGAAGATGAGAAATAGGATGGATGGGGGGCAACCATGGACCAAGAAAAAAAGACAAACAAAAATAAACCCGAAAGACTTTCGGTGTGTACGCGGTGGGAAAAGCGATTCGGGGCGAGGGGGATTTCGGTAAGCCGTTTTTCCGGTTCGTGGCTAACGGGACGACCATATTATCCAAGGTGGATCATAAATAACCGGAAGACGACGATTCTTTCCTGTATGGGGGAATACGGGATATGAGAATAAGACTCCAACAAGAATAAACGATGGAGAAACATCGAGCCGCCTTTTTTTTTATTTATTCTTTCACCCTTCTTCCCCTATTCTTATTTTTCTTCGCTATCTAGCTCTTTCTCTATTTTTAAGACTGAGGCTAAGACCCGGATAGAATTTGGTACTTAAATTTTGAAATTTCGAAATTTGTATTTCGGTATTTGGTCGTTTCGGTGATTTCTAATTTCTCGAAGGGAATTTATTTTATTTTATAATTTTCGTTTTTGTTTTCTGTAATTTTATATTTTTTAATTATTATTTTCTTATTTTCTTATTATTATTATTATTATTTTGTTTTCTTACGATTATATTATTTTTATTATTTTCTTTTTCTTCTTCTTGTTATTATTTTAATTTTTGCTTAATTTACTTATTTATTCAATGTCTTCGTTGCATTATTCGATTTTATTATGTTATTTTATTTTTCTTATAATTTTAGTTGTATCATTTTTTTCTCATTCTCTTTTTTCTTTGCCCGAAGCTGAGGCAAAATAAATTATATCCGTCAATCAATCTATTTTTCCCTCTTTCTTTTTTCGCCTTCTCAAGATTTTTCTTGATTTATTTATTGAATTTTTTTTCAGTACGATAAATGCAGCGAACCGTTGACTCTAATTGTCCTTTCTTTGTTACCTCGTCGAGAAATGTCTATGCCCTGACGAGTAACATTGTCCAGAGGAAAACCGGATGACTCGGTGCGACCGAGAATTGTTCCCCAATGGAAGCTCTCCTTTGTCGAGCTTGTCTTATTACATAAACCCCACAAATGTATAGAAACCGTCCGAACAGTGCAGGATGGAAAGCTACCAGGGGATAAACTGTATAGATAGAAGAAAATGGGAAACATGGCTTTGAAATACTCGGCTTTCGATCTTACGTAGAATGAATTGGAATCTTGGATATAATGGAACGCGGAAAATGTTGTTGTTGTTTTTGTTGTTGTTGTTAATATAATTCTAAAAATTTCATTACATTTTTTCATTTAATGTTTTTCTTTTGAGACTTTGAGGCTTTTGAGGCTGAATTAAAATGTTGCATTTCAGTTTCAAATTTAATTTTGATTAAAATATCATTTTGTTTCCAATTTATATTTTTTGTTAAATCAATTCTGTTCAAAATCTCATATTGTTTCAAATTTAATTTTATATAGAATTTAATTTTGCTAAAAGTATCACTTTAATTGAAAATTTATCATGATTAATATTTTATTTTGTTTAAAATATCATTTTGTATATTATGAATATTTTTCAAAATTTCATTTCGTTTGAAATTCCAAAAAAACCCAAACAAACCCAAACAGACTGCTTGTTACGTCACGATATAAATTAAATAGCAAGTCTCGTAACCAATATAAACGAAGTAATAAACTACACAAAGAGGATCTTACCATTCGTTGTTAAAAATAAATGAACAATAGTTTTTGTTTTTCGTGAGTTTATTGGAATTCGGTAAGTTCGTGAGCAATATTGAGATCGTTGTTCGTGTTTTATGATCTCCGATTAAACCTCCTCGCAGCGGTCGTTCCCGAATTAATTACCGAAAATTATATGCACAATGACAATATTCAGGAAGGTAGCCTTCAATCTCGAAACCCGTTATATCGGCGAATTTATGACGGTCTTGTTGACGACACGTTAACACGTAAGCGGTTGATGCGCAATCAATGTTTGTCAGGCACATACGATTAGTAGACACTGCGTGTGGCTATGGATTGATAGGAGGAGCTTTCCATAAACCCGCGGCTTACCGGTACGTTTTGTCATTACAGACACACATACACAAAGATCGATTTCCATCGTTAAGTGGACTCGAAAAACCACCATGAATTTATTATAAACATTTAATCGTTAAAAATGTATTTATTAATGATATTCCGCGAATTATCACGAATATTGATAACAAATATTAAATTTACCATAAACTGAAACTCGAAAAACCGCCATAAATTTGTTATAAATATTCAATGGCTAAAAATGTATTGATTGATAATAACTAGTGATTTATTACGAATGCAAGGATTATTCTATTGAATTATTAATCATTTTATTCTCACGAGTATTAAATATTTAATAATACATATTTAATATGGGAATATTTATAATGAATGTTTATAATTAATATTAAATTTTCCATAGACTTTAACGTCGTACAAGTCGTTCAATTTTCTATCCGCCGAAATTCTTCTTTTTCATAATATAAATTAATAAAATATTTTCTTATTCATATAAAATATACATATATATATTATATATATTATTTAAAAAACTAATGTAAAAAGGTCAAATTACCAGGGCGTAGAGAATAAAAATTTAAACGTTGGAAAGACTTATTTTTTTTTTTTGACACAAAAAAATCGAATTAAAAAAAGACAATTTTGAGGAGGTGGTTGAAAAAATTAAAAGTTTAAAAAATATATATTTTTTTATTAAAAAAAATAAAATAAAAATTAAAAAGGACAAATTTTGGAAAATTTAAAAATTCGACAAGGAATCGTGCGAGAGTCAGCCGAAGAAAAGACGAGTTCGTCAGTAGAAACGGGGCGTACAGTTCAGACCGAGCTCGCCCACGTCCAGAGCATTAGCGAGTATGATTAACCATGTAAAAAAAACAGAAGAAAAAAAAATAGAAATAAAAGCAGCCGTGTCACTGGGCGTTGAGTAATTATGACCTGATATGCGCGCCGGGTTTCTCTACATTATGAGGGGTCAAGTGAGCGAGCAGCTGTGCGAGAAGAGAAGCGTCGCATTAATTTTCTTTTACGTTTTTTTACGTCGCCGCAACGACAATACATTCTCAATGTATTTCATGCTTTCAGTGCGGTCGTGATAACAATCGTAATTACTCTTTTTCCGAATACTTTGCCTTTATTACAAACAAACAAACAAAAAAATACATATATATATCTATATTTAAACATTAAAAAAAAGAAAATAAAAATAAATAAATATACATTGAAATTAATAGCAATAAATCAAAATAAATAAAAATAAAAAATTTAATTAAATAATAATAATGAAAAAAATGAAAAGAAATAAAAATAAAAAAAAAAAACAATAAATTAAATAATATGAAAAATAAAGAAATCGATGTAGAAAAAAAAAATGGTAGGGAGGTAGAGAAGGGAATAAATGATGAAAAAAAAAGGGAAAGGGAAAAAGATACTTGCCACTGACCCTTTACAATCCAGTGCGAATTCCTCGACTGATCTTTTATTTATTTCTAGATATTAGGACCTCCGAAGAGAAGAAGCGAAACCACAAGCTGGAATGTGCATAACCCTTCCTCCCCCTCTCTCACAGCCACACGCGTATATTCAACTGAGCACGGTAGGAATCGAGTGAAGTGGGGGGGGGGGAGGGGGGTCTACGTAATGCTCCGAGCTTTTACCAGGGCACCCTCGGTACGATTTCACTATATGTATTTCCGTAAGGTTTCAGGTATGGTAAGACTACTGCAATAGCGTCTCTCTTCCGCAGTGTGTGGTTAAGAAGGCCTGAGTTACGTGCTTTGCATCGTTGTAACTTCCAGGAGCTTCGTGCGAGTACCGCTTTCCTTCGTTCCTTACTTTATCCCTTTATCTCTCACTCTCTCTCCATACTTTGCAATTATTAATGTATTATCTTTATTGATATTAGTATTGCTGTTGTTATAAGCATAATTATTATTATTATTATTATTTCTATTATTATTATACTTATTACACTATCATTATTAGTATTATTACTATTGTTACTAGATCTTTTTATTATATTAATTAATTCTTGTCACTATACTTTATACTTTTTACGTTATTTTTATTATTATTATTATCGATTGTTTTATTTTTTGTGATTTTCATTTGATTGTTATTTATATATTTTTGTTAATATTACTAATGTTATTATAATTATCATTACGTAGCGTTTGTTGCGTGTTCAGGTTTTTTATTTTACTATTATTTACATATTATTGGTTATATTGATTATTATCGATTATTTGATTATTTATTTATTTATTTTTTGTTTATTTTGTTTTTTAATTAGTTGGATCATTGTTAAGTAGTTTAACCAAATCATCATCAACATTTCTGTCAATTTCTCTCTCCGTTTTCTGGTTTGGCTTCCCTCAAATCCACTCCCCTACCCTCCCCTTAACCAACCAACATTCCCTTTCTTCCTAATACGAAGGTAGACTGGGAGTTCCCTGTCGCGTAAGCATCCGCAGACACACGTCACCTGGTTTTCTCGGCTCGTCACGTTCTCATAGCTCACGGTTACCTATTGTATCCAGGCACTCATATACTCAACCAAAATTTTCTCGTCTTCCGTCTCGCTCTCATTCGCTCGGTCTTGTCGGGCTTATCGCCCGTGACGACGCAACAACCGCAGATAAATGATGCAAGATTTCGTGTGTAATTTCGAAGCCTGATGCTCCCCACGTGTATTCATACTTGATGAAAATCCCACTCCGGTGCAAAATGCTCATTCGTGCCTCGAGGATTCCTCGCCAAGTACGTGCTTTCCCTAGTTATTGATACTGACTGCGTTAACAGTTACGACACGACTCACACGTATGGGATTCTTTGATGAAGATATCTTTCGCTCATTGATGATTTTTTTTTAATCTCATTTAATTTTTGGATTTTTATTTTTTTGTATTTTTATTGACGAGTAAAATTTTGAACGTTGATTTCAATGATTCGAGATGATTTTTTACGTAGCGGGATAAAATTACTTTATTATAATGATTTTTTTTGAATTATTCAGTTAATTATTTGAAATTAATTATGTATTTCTATGAGAAATATATTATTTTTTTCTTTGTTAATTTCTTACTTGAATGTTTTATTTTTTTTTAAATATATTGAATGTATTTTATTTAGTTTCATTTATTTTGTAGGTTTTGTGAAAGTTACAAATTATCATTATCAAGATTTTATTTAAGTTTTATTTGTTATTTCATTTTAAAAAATCGAAGTTTTTTTTAACCACTTTTTTTTTCCTATACGAAGTATCGTCGGCGAAAATTTGCTTTGGCTTTGTTGATATTTACTTTTAATTTATTGGTAAAAAGAATAAAAATGCTTTTCGTACGGTTAGTGACCACTAACGAGTAAACGCATTTCACGTATTCCGTTTAACGCGAATCTTTTTTCCACCACTCTAGACGTAAACAAATATCGATGGTTAAACCGATGTTTTGGGTCTTGGAAAAAGTTCGACACGCGCTAGCTACGATTTCCCGAGTGTACTTTTCTTTCTCTCTCTCCTCGTCGCTAGGAGAGAGAGAAGTGAAAAAAATACTCTCGGGTATGCGTGCATACAGGCATGTGGATCAATGGGTCTCCTCGCGAGTTCACTCGTCAAACGGACACGCATACGTATCGGGAAGCTTTCACATGCACCTTTATATCGCCCCAAATGTGGGCAATTCACCGTCGACTCGAGTGAAGCATCGAGTCGATTCAAATGGACGTAAATTTTCCAGCCTTTGAATAAAACGAAATTTTTTTTATTTCACTTTTTGTTTAAATATTTGATTCCAAAAAAATCCAAAAAAACTCAAACAAATATGGCTGATGCAGCGTTGACTCGATGCTTCCGTTCCCGTGTTGCAAAATTCTAGTTTTACGACATTTGATAAATTGCACAATTCAAATTTGACATTTATAAAATAGCAAAATTGAAAATTCATATTTGAAACATTGCAGAATTCAAATTTTACATTTACAGAATTGCAAAATTCAAATTTCACGTTTAAAATTTTGTCAAAAAATAAAAAAGGCTTTTCCAAAAAATCCTTCCATACGATTCCAACTTCATAGATTTAAGAAAAAAAAAAATTTTGTTTAAACCCTCACTTTACTAAACATTCACTATAATTATACCCAAAATCATTTTTCTCAGGACTTTCGTATTTATGAAAAATTCTAGTTAATAATTAAAAACCTCAAAAATGGATATTTCAAGAAAACAAAAATATTCCTGACGATGAATCATTAATTTTTTATTTACCATTAAATTGTTATTGTTAAAATACGCAAATTTGTTATTTGATCGAACAGTCGTCGAATTTGATACGACGGAATTTGCCAAAGAAATCGTTATACAGGAAAGCTTTATTGGGTGGTCCTTTTTTTTTTTTGCTGGCGAATGACTTGGCGCAGGTGGCGTAATTGGACGCGGAACTTTTCTGATCGGTGCACCGAGGTATATAGTTGGTTCATATATGCGCTTGGAAGTGTATGCCTCGGCGTTTTTAACGATTCCGTTTTATGTCCGAGCTTTCTGGGCTCGCATGCTTTCTGGCAACGCGCCGGAAGTTCACTGTACTTTTTCCTATTGCACCTCTGATCCTGTCGCCGGTTTATTCGCTCGTCGTAAATATGCTCTGTGCATTACGTATTCCGTACACGATTTATAAAAACAGATGAAGCTTCCGGAGGAACCTGAGGAGATCCTATGAGAGTCGCGTCATCCTGAGTGAATTTTTTTCCGCCTTCTTTTCAAATAAAAATGAAGAAAACGAAAAATGCATGTACAACAAATGAGCTATTTTTAAATATTTTTTATTATCTAAATAAGTATATTTTTTTAAATATAAAAATAATGAAAATGGTAAAGAATTATTTGTAGATTTATTTAAATATTGTTAAGTTATTTATTGTAGATTTATGAAAAAATTTTTTATTCATTTTGTAAACTAAAAATCATCAAATAAATCTTGGAGATTTTGGTTCATTTGTAGTAGTTTTATTAAAAAATTAATTAATTTTATTCGAAGAATTCTTTGATTATTATTTGCAAATTTTCTTAAAAAAGTGTAGCTTAAAATAAAAAATCTTTAAATAAAATGATCAATTATAAAGAATAAACCAAACCTCTAAAAACAAAAATAGAAAAAACAATTCTAAATCTACAGGGTTGATTAAGTAGTGATTAATTTTAAGCAAAAATCTTTAAATAAATAATTAAACGAGATTCTCTTTGTCTCTTTGATAAAATTCGAAATATTCAACCAGCATTGAAGTAGAATCGAAGATTAGAACTTCGTCGATTTCATTTCGATCGTATGACCTTTCTATTTCGAATGGGCCGTTATATTATTGTGCCCTTAAGCTGATTACGCCCTTAAGCCCGTTTTATACAGATCGGTAATGCGAAAGGAGGTTTCGTCGTTCGACAATTCGAATGTAAACGAATCGAGAAAGTTTCGAATAGCAGCTTGTTAAAGAGTGACGAATTTGCTCGAGTGCGTGTGTGTGTGCGAACACATTCGTGTATATGAGGATTGTTCGACGGTGTGAGAATAAATTTTCTACGTGTGTGCACACACATCGAGTGTTGAAATTCAGGTCCACGAGTTCAAAGGGTTGAATCCTGAATTTTCCAATGTTTTGGAACTCGGCCCATGTTGACCCGTCCAGTTTCAAAAGTCAAAGTCGAAGGGATCGTTCTCATTTGGTTATTGACTGATCATGCCGGACGAGTTCGAAAAAGAAAGGCAAAAAAAGAAACAAAAAAAAAAGGCAAACAAAAAAAAACAAAAAAGAAAGAGATGACGATAATACGTTTTGTTTGGGTTTGTTTGGGTTGAGATATGTGGACGATGATAGATTTTGTTTGGGTTGGTTTGGGTTAAGAGATAACGATTTGAGATTTTGTTTGGGTTTATTTGGGTCAAGAGATGTAGACGATGATAGATTTGGTTTGGGTTTGTTTGGGTTAAGAGATGTGGACGATGATAGATTTTGTTTCGATTTGTTTGGAGTAAAAAAATTTTCAGCCCATTTATTATTAAATATAAATGTTTAAAAAATATAGAAATAAAGTTTAACAAAATAATAACTCAATAATAATATAGCACAAATACAAAAAAATCGACTTATCAACAAAAACTAGGAGATTATCGATAAAAAAATAAGAAAAATACTGAAAAGCGTATTTTGTTATCGATAACAAACATAACGTTATCGTTCTTGGATATAAGTTTTCTCGGCGAGTTTATGCTGAAAGTGAATAAACATTTTGTGGAGTATCTCGTGGATCACCGAGTTCTTTTTGCGCCGGTTATACGCGATCTTATCCTCCTTCGGATACGAAACGTCTCGCCAGAGCCCCAAGGATAATGCTCCAGGGGTTGCAGTTAATATTAATAGGGTAAGTAGTACCTGTTTCCTGGCAGCCACCACGTTCACAATTTTCCCTTTTTCTCGATGCGTTTCTTCTCTATTTCCTCCTCGTCCCTTTTCAACCCTTGTCATTTCCAACCTTCTTTATTCAACGTCCTTCCCATTCGTCCTTTTTCCTTATTTTCTCTCTACATATTTCCTTATTCCGTTCTTTCGCCCTTTTGCCCTTTTTCGTTGATGCTTTCTTTTCTTCTTTTGCCCTTTTTCCCTTTTTCCTTGATTCTTTAATTTTTCTTTCGTCTTTTTTGTTTTCTTTCTCCCTTGTCCTTGTCCCTTTGTGCGTTGCGATTTTTTTTTCAATATTCACTTTCACCCTTTCGCCCTTTCATTTTCACCCTTTGCTTTGTTTTTTTGTCCCTGTCCATTGTCTTTAACGTTTACTTTCACACTTTCGATCTTTTTTCTTTTTCCCTTCTTCTTCTCCTCTCTTCAGTCCTTTTGCCTAATTTCCTCCTTTTCCCTTTGATCCTCACTCCCTTTTCCATTTTTCTTCTCCTTTTCGCCCTTTTCTCTAATTCCTCCATTCTCCCTTTCGCCCTTTTCGCTCGTTCCTTTCTTTCTCGAGTTCCGGAAGGGAGTCACCGTCATATATATACGAATGAACTCGTGTCGTTTCTGCGTAATTTTCGAGGAGGTAGGGGTATCTCGTCCCGTATATTCCAAAGTAGTGGAACCACGAGAATTTCTTCGGGTTTCATAATGGTAGTGGGGTATTTATATTTGCCGTCCGATATACGAGGGGTCTCGATATGGGTTGCTCATATTCCCCTGTTATCGAAACAGGAAACCGCGTTTATACGTATACGTATATGAACTCCGGTTTTAATGGCTGTAGTCACTGCATAAATACAATTCTCGGTCTACCTTTCGACCTCGCAATTCACCTTATTCTTCTATTCCCTCTCTCGTTATTTTCTTCTTTCTCTTTCTCAATTTCAACCTCGCCTCTCCTGCCCCCCCACTCCTTGGGATCCGTTGACGTTCACCTTTTCTTCGACCCGGGGGTGGTTGCGTGGCACGTGATACGTCGGAAACGCAATCGGGCTCCACGCCCAGTAAAAATTCAATCGAAACAAGCCCTCTCGTTCGCAAAGAATTATTTGAATTCCCATCGATTTAGCCTGTACGAGCGTGCTATTTCGATTCTCTCAGTGGATCCTATCGGAATGATGGTTTTTTGTTTTTTTTTTTCGATATCCACGTATCGTAAAAGGTTATGAAATGTGCTGGTGAAAGAGGACTTTGACGTTTAATCTTGGACTGTCACGAAGGAAACAAAGATTATTGTTTGGGTTTGTTTGGGTCCTTCAACAAACCCAAACAAGACACTTCATTGAATTCCAAACAAACCCAAACAAGACACTTCATTGAATTCCAAACAAACCCAAACAAGACACTTCGTTTCCTTCAACTGTCATGAAGGAAAGGAAGTGTTTCGTTTGGGTTTGTTTGGGTTTGCTTGGAATTCAATAAAGTTGGGGGTTAATTGGCCATTTGAATGGTAAAATGAATTGACGATTACCAATACATTGGGTATTATTAGTCGTTCGGGTGGTAAAAACTCTAATTTGGTATTTCGCATCCAACAGATGTTGGTACAAAAGAGATCTGATCGGTTGAGAGTAAAGATCGATTTTTGAGTTGTACTCGGATCGTACCACGTGACCTGGCAAAGAAGGACTGGATTTTTATCATTGAAGCGAAGGAAGATATAAAATTGTTTCGTCGGCGGTGTTTGAGCTCGAGGCGAGAAGCCCGTTCACCAATCTTTATTTACACTTGTAACTCGTGCAGCTGCGCTCGAAGATTGGAAAATGGGAAGTCAAAGATCGAATGAGAAAGTGCTGGTGAACGAGGAAAAAAAGAATTTACAAAATAAAGAAAAAAAAAAAAATGGAAAGCAACACATCTCTCCCATTTTCTTGGCAATGTTGGCGAGTTTGTCATTTTTCTTTCGTATCGTGATTTTTGTATGTCTATACGAGGTCCCTTTCGCGCGGAGAGATTCACCGAAACTTTTGTAATAAAAGTTTTTTCTTCAAGCCCAATCGATAACTCGGTTATCGATGGGGCTTACTTTACATTCAATGGAGATTGAATTCACGTGGCCTCGGTTTTCACTTCTACCGTTTCTAGCGTCGAGGCAAGACGCGAATTGAAAATTTCGTCCATCAACTGCTTCGTCGCTTTTTTTTTTCTTCCTCTTATTTCTGCATTTATATGTATATGATCTGGAGGGTATCTGAATTGTTTGTTCGAGCAGTTGCTGAGAAAAAACGAATGATCGAACCCGCGGTTGCAAACGTATTTTATTTCATCTTCGTTCGATCATTTTAAAAGTTTTTTTTTCGACGATGTTCGAATTGTTTTTCGTTTTTTTTAATTATTTATTTAAAACCAGATTTTTTCACTCAAATAAGAATTTTGTTAATTTCAAATGAGAGGAATGTTTTTTTTTTGCTGACGTTTTGAAAATTAATGCGGATATAGAAATGTGATTTAATATAATTATAAGTAATGTAAATATGTATGTTTTAAAGATTGTTGTTTTTTTTTTGTAGAAGATTTTATAAACCGCTAGAAATATTTTTAGCATTCAATTTTTTTAAATAATTGTTTACAAATGAAGACATTTTTCAGAGCTATTTTTTTTCAGGGGACATCTTTAGGTGTCTTCTATTTACCATTTCGGAATATTTTTCCGAAACGAGATGGTGATGTTGAAAAAAAAATGTAAAAATAGTATCAATATGTGCAATAGTCATGCATATGAAAAAAAATTTGAATGAAAAACGCTATTTTCCTCGTTGCAAATAAATGACGAGAAAAAAAATCTTAACCCCAGCATACAATAACAGAAAAAGGAATTTACTAGAAAATTAGAAGGGTAATTAGCTGTATATTACGTAAGCAGCTAATAACAGTTTAACATTGAAACGTGATTACTCTAAAGAAGAGCTACTGAAAAATTTGTATCGTCCACGTGCGTTGAAAAAAAAATGATGGTAAAGTTGGTCGACGTTGAAAAATGAAAAAAGAAAGGATTCAGTGAGCTATCAATGAACTAGCCGAAACCAGGGTTCCTTCATTGCCCTTCCAACTCTTTTTCCGTCTCGCTATTTTTTTCTTCCTTTAGGTTAGTTTGAAGAAATTTAGTGTCGAAATTAATATTCGAAGTGATAAAAATCGAGAGTAGAAAATTGGTTGGACCTACCTACGATTTATCGATTTATTAATTTATTTATCCTGTTAACGATTAACCGATTAATCCTGTTAATCGATTCAACAAAATCGATTCAATATCGATTTTATTGGATTTATCGATTAATCGGTATAGATAATCGATTAATCGATATGGATAATCGATATCAATAATCGACAATCGATTATCGATTTATCGATTAAATTCTCTTGATCGAAATATCGATTTATTTATCCTGTTAAAGATTGTTTTTTTTTTGTTTTTTTTTTTTCGACGAGCTTCGACGAATACGATATTGGGCTTGGGTGTTATCAATATAAATAACGACAGTGCATGGTGCAGAATAGTGTAGCGCTATGATTTCTCTTTTGACGAAAAAAAGCCTTTTTACTGTGACTGGAAATACAACGGGAGTGAATTGGGTTCAAGATTTAGGATGATAAGCAGGGACCTTTCAACATTACCGGGATCAATGTGGATTATTTGAGGTTAAGGATCTGAGGAATCCTCACCTGTACTGTGACCTCTCGGCTTCTGTTCCGGCTTCTCGATTTTCTTCTCGCTCGGTGTTGGCCTCTCAGTCCTTTTCGTATAATAAGGGTTGTACGCGGCTGGCCAGACGGTCGTTAGCCTTTTCGGCGATTGGGTCGTGCTGTGCTGACGCCCTGAAAATATATATCAGGACCTCATCTACCAGAAGGTTTCAGGAGTTGCCTATTCGGTGTCTAGCTTTCTTTCTTATTATTCTGTTTTTTTTTTTTTTTTTTTTTTTTTTGTACATTTTGGGACAGTGGATGTTTTTTCTACTGATAATCTTTTTTTTTTTGAAGCTTCGATGTTTTTTTGCTTTTTTCTTGTTTCAGGTCGAACCATGCACCGTACTATTCCACACCATACAAAAGCCGCTTTCTCCATCTTCCTGCAGTTTAAATAAATCTTGAATTTCTTTTTTATTGTTTTTATTTATTGACTGACGATGGTCAATTTATATTTATCAGCCTTATTGACGATCCTATATCTTGGTGATATAATGTTGATGAAGTATGATTCGATTATTCGACTCGATGATTCACATGATTCGATTGTTTATTGATTTATTATAAAATAAGTAGATTTTGTCTTGAATCATTCGTAAATAATCTTTTCATTTATGGAAAAATTTTAATGTAATTGTCCGATTTATTTAAAAATGGAAAATAATGAATAAAACAATTTAAGCGTTTATTTAGAAGAGTCGAGAATAATTGACGTATCATTATTCTATCAGGAACTATAATTTCCCCCAATTTTCAACAATTTATTTGATTTTGAAAAATATATATATATTCAATAATTGAATTCGATTTCATTCGACTTTTATTTCAATTGATTGAATTGTGCTAAATTTATTGAGTTTATATAATGAATAATAATGATCAAAAAAATAATGAATAATCAAGGAAAAATGAAAATAAAAATGAAAAAAATAAAAAGGAAATTGAAAAAGAAATGGAAAATTGAACATAAAAAGCGAAAAATCGAGATAGAGAGAGAGAAAGAACGAAGTTTCCAGAAGGCGCCACCAAACAGAAGAGGTCCCTCACGCTAGCCAAGTTCAGCCAGCACTTGTTGCTCTAGAATGACAAGTCAGGTTGTAGGGAGGTTGAAGGGGACCAAGCCAATAGATAACTCAACGAACAAACTCCGGGCCAATACGTCACGAATCCCCGAATCAAATTCCAACGAAAATAATACATTTTTTTACGTGCTGTGTAAAATACGAAGATATGGATGTGCGATAGACTTTTAGGCTGGTAACAATGACGCGAGGTGCCATATTGGTGAAGGTCGAGGATGGTTCAGCCATAAAATTGTCTGTTGGTGACTGAAAACATAAACTGGTAGGAACTACGATCGATATTCGATACAGAGCTACTTCGAGTACTGCCAAGAGTCACTTCAAGTTTCACTCCACTTTTCGCTCGTCTCCGACACCCCAAGATCGAGAGGGATACCACCAGCGAAAAGGAGGGGGAAAAGGTAATCGATGGGAAGGGGAATTGATTGATGGTCTTCATTATGCCTCGGTAAATCCACGAGCTAATATAAAAAACGTAATATAAAGAAGCTCTGATAATTTATTACAATTTTATTAACAATTTTAATAATTGTAATGACATTTACAAGGAATATTGAATTATTATCATTCAATAAGTTATTATTAACATTGATTATTAAAATAGAAAGAAGTTTTATGATTCATTCGTGTTTTACAATTATTTATAATTATTTATTGAATAAAATGAGTTCTCCTTGAAACAATAAATTTGAAAATTACAAAATTTTGAAAACTATAGCGAGTCGTCAAAAATCCTTATAGACTTTCACTTGGAACATCAAAACCAAAATTTGTCCAAAATTTCAGTTCGACCAGAGCCGTGGAAAGTGACATTTTGAAATTTTTTTTCAACCATAAAAAAAAAAAAACTTCAAAATTAAATATTTCGAAAACTATCACGAATCGCCAAAAATCCTTTAAGGGTTTTTCTTGGACTACCAAAAGCCAGGTTTCTGCAAAATTTTATTTCGATCGGAGTAAATATTCGGCGTCAATCGACGATCGTTGAAAAAACAAAGTTTGGAAAGTCTGAAAAGTGGTTATTTCCATTGTCGATGTTTGCTTTGAAAGCCGAATAAGAGTGTAGTCTGAAAATTCAAGCGTTTCAACGAGGATTACGTAAATCCATGCATTTATAAGTAGACTAGGTAGATTTGAATGGAGGTTATGAGCGAATGGAGGTTATGAGAGGTTACGAGGATATACATGCATAATGGGATCGAGTATGTATTCCCAAGGGCAGTTAACCACTTGGGGGGTGGGGGGTGACAGGGCACGTCAATCGGTAGGTTTAATACGATGTAAAATTTTGAATGCATATACTTTGCCCATAATAATGCGTGACAGGAAGGAGAAACGAAGTGGGAGGGAATCCGAAGCCCCGGTCTCGAAAATTCCCGATGGGACGGAGTACACTGTTGACACGGTAGATTGAAAGTTTCAAAGGCGATAATTTTATATTCACAGCTCCGGATGTACTTCCGCTTGATGTTCAACAAGCTCCCTCTATTGCTTAGAATCCACTATAATTCGATCCCTTTTGCACGTCCTTCAACCAAACACGTGAAAAAGGGGAAGCTGCATTTTCCTTTATTTTTTATTTCCCTCCACTCCCCCTTCTCCCCCTCAAAACTCCGAAGAATTTTCATCGGTTTTTCTCCCCTTTTCCTCTTACGCCTTGTCTTCTTCTATCAGCTCCAGTCTCCTCGATGAAAAACTTGTCCCTTGATGCTCCCCAGGAAAACGTAGGGATACGTTTTTCGTTTTTCGTTTTTCCCTTTTTCAAACTTCCACGATCGAACTCCACCCCTAATCGTTTTTTTTATACATCGTATTTCCTTTATCGATTCAGTGGTCGTTTTGTTGTATTTTTTATTCGAGTATATATTGATACAAGAACTTTTGAAAAAACAATCGGAATCTAAAAAGTATTTAATTTAATTAAATACATGTTTAATTTATTTTTCAAAAGTTAAATTTTTAATTCGATCATTAATTTACTATTAATATTAAATAAATATAAAAATAATATTAATAAAATTAAAACATGCAAATAAGAAGAAAAATAAGTACACCCGAACTATAATTTCTTTCAACATATATATATATATTTTTTTTTTTTAATGCTAAATCCAAAACGAAAATATTGGTTGATTATTAAAATACTCATTGTCAATATCTGTCAAGCATATTTCTCCTTGTCTCGGCAAGTTTCCATTACGGCTTGAACAAAATAAATAAAAATAAAAAAGAAAACAAAAAAAAAAGAAGAAAAAGAAATGTTCGTACATTTTTTCTCATCGATAGTATCTTTGGAGTTCAACGAAGCAAATATCACAAGAAGTCTCGATTTCTTTGTAGTCGAAAGAAAGTTTGATTCTCCGATAGGAGAGTGAACGAACACGGAGTTTCGTGATTCAGAGTTTTCCGAGATAAATATAGGGACAGTCGAGCCCTACGATGTTGGCGAGCCCTTCGACTTCAACGTTATCAATAAGCCAATGGAAGATCTTTTTTTTTTTTTTTTTTTTACACGTCAGAACCATTGGAGCTGAATTGAAAGACTGGATGTGTATAAAAAGGGATGAAAATAGGGCTCGGCTCGTGGTAAAGGGTCGAGACAAAAAAGCGTCGCTGGAGGAAGTAAAAACTTTTGGAATAAAACTTTAAATACGGTACGAAAAGTTTGGACGGTGAAACCATCTCCTGTTGCGGATGACGTTGGGGCCACTGAATATTGGCGGATGGATGAAAGGGAAGCTCCGGAAAATCGAGGCGCCTGGTTGAGGCCAAGGGATACAGGGCGTTGACAACAATACGGCCCCTGGGACCTCCAAGCTTAGACAATATGAATATATTGTCCTCTAGCTTCGTACGAACGTTGGGCAATCACACTTAGCCCATGTATCAACCGAGCCCTTTTGTTTCTCGTCCTTTATCCCTCCCTCGATCCCTTTTCCCTTTCTCTCGTTCTTCTCTACTAAAAAATATTCGTTCGCGAGTTTTGAAACTCTCTGTAGACAAACAAGGCCCTTCGAGACTCTACAAAGTTTGGTGAAGAAAAATAATTCGACTTTTGTTAAATAAATTGAAATTTTAAGGGCTCGTAAAAAACGAAAATAGTTTTCATGATTTTCAAGATTTTTAACGTATTTCTATTTTTTTTAGAAATTTGGTGTATCGATAGATACGAAGGTTGTGAAACGGAGATAAGAATTTTCGTTTCTCTTTGTTCTAAGTTTTCTTTTTTGAAATTTTGAAATTTATTTTTTACAAATTTGGCTGGTTGTTTATTTGGGTTATCTCGAATGTTTTTCGTTTCTTAAAAAATCCTGGGCTTGTTTGGGTTTGTTTGGGTTGTCCGAGTCTTATTCGTTTTTTCACCAATGAATACTTTGTTTGGGTTTGTTTGGGTTGCCCGAGCTTTTTTTGTTTCTTGAACAATGGTGACTTCGGAAAACTAAAAGCTTATTCTCGCTGGTAGTTTCTTGTAACTTTCGGTTGGTCGTAATTCTTGGTATCTCTTTGGTTCTCCAATATTCACGAATGAATATCTAAGCTTCCAAGAGAGTTGGTATCCCAGTAGATATTGTAGTTTACTGCGGAGACGTGACTTAGAGTTCCCTTTTTCGAGAAGCCTCGAGACATTTGCACGTGTTCCTAATTTAGTGGACACGCGAATACAGGAATACAGGAAGCTCTGCACGCGAGCTTTAGGATTTCGTTAATAAAGAAAATAAACAATATAACGGGCGAGTTCAACGGTGTATCGGTAAGTTGTGGCTATGCGAGCGGAAACGTCGGATATCATTTGGGTTATAATTAATTAAGGCTTGCCGAGGATCGATGGATATCTCGGGGGGGCACTGACTCATTATTAAACACTGTATCCCCCAAGGGATAATTCGACCACTCATCTGGTATACCAAGTGAACTGCACAAGGATACCGAGCAAACGGAGGGAGACAGAAAGACAGCGAGAGAGAGAGAGAGAGAGAGAGATAATAATGATGATAATTTATTTATACCTAGGTTCAACCACTAAACAAAATAAATAAAAAAGTTATATAATCGCAATTATGATAATAATAATAATAATAATAATAATAATAATAAAATGATATAATCAAAATATCAAAAATAGCAATATTTATAATAAAAAGTAAAAAATATAATTATAATAATGATTAATGAATATAATAAATATATATAGTAATATTGATAACGAAGTAGACAGAACATAATGATAATAATAATAAAATGACATAATCAAAATATATAAAAATAGCAATATTTACAATAAAAAGTAAAAAATATAATTATAATAATAATAAAATGATATAATCAAAATATATAAAAATAGCGATATTTACAATAAAAAGTAAAACATATAATTATAATAATGATAAAGGAATATAATAAATATATATAGCAATAGTAACATTGATAATAAAATATAAAGAATATAATGATAATAATAATAATACAATATATAATTGTTCAATAATATTCAATTTTATAATAATATATAATTGTTCATACGATTATAAGTAGTAAAATACAGTTTTGGGATTTGGTAAATTTCGAGTCGTACAAAATATGATAACGTAGAGTAGGGCAAGTAATACGAGGTGTTATTTTATTGTAACAAAGATTTCTTCTTACTGTCGTATTATTATAATAAGAGAGGAAGAGAGAGAGAGGGGTGAAGGTAAGGATGGAGCAAAAGGGATCATGTATAGTACGACATTTGTAACTAAAGCTCACCGGTGCAACTGCGATATATGTTCCGGACCAGTAGCGGCGGAATTGCAGCAGCGATACACGTCGTGGCCCCAGCGCGACCGATTCATTTGGCCATAACGTATAACGGCTATTCCTACGTCGAGTGGGCAACGGGTACGACGAAAACCCTCGAGCTTCCTCCTCATTGGTATATGCGAGATGGGAAATTACACCATACGGACTAGTTTCTGGTACGTGCCCGGGTCAGGAGTTGTGGACCCAACAATTTATCGAGTTAGGAAGTATAAACCAGTACGGGTAATCCGAAGGGTCCACCCCCGTGGAAAACCAGACTACGTCCAATGACCAATCGCTGAGATAACTTCCCGACGAGTTTCATACGCGTTTATTACAATTGGGATCGTAAACGAACAAACATCAACGCCTTAACGATACCCAATAGCGAGGAGTTTCGATCTAGTGATCGGATGACAATGAGAGCTGTAAAAAAGACCAACGGGGGTGTCTAGAAGAGTCCAATTGGTCAGTTGGAAATGCTAATGTCCATCAATGTTGATGGCAGGGTTGATAAATTTGCGGCGAGCTATCAGGAAGCCTTTGGATCATTGGGTATTCGATGGAGTCCTCATTGATCTCTTTAGGGAATGACGAACGCGCTGGATACCTTTGACGCATTTCTTACGTCGATAATGACTCGGCGTTTTTGCGCCGCGAGTAACTACCGACGGATGGCGAGCCCCGCACGCCAATTCGGCCGTGACGGCTCGACTTTTCGGGCGAAGAATCGTGGCAGGACAATTACCAAACGCTGAGCAGGCCGCCTGTGTGTTTATGCACGTGTGGATTCGGTACGAGCGCAGCGTGGAGATAAGACGCGCGTTGTTTCGTTCCAACGAAAACACACACGTATATGCACGGGTGTCAATCGATACTTACGTACATATAAATAGTATATACTTTTCGGGAAAACTATACGAGCTCACCCTACGACCTTTTGAAATTTCGTAATTTTTGAGATTCCGAAAAGTGGCCGGGGTAGTTTTTTTTTCTGTTTTAAAAGTATTAAAAGGGTTTGTTTAATCGAGAATCTTCAGCTAATTACGAATATCATGAAATTTTTGTTAAAAGCATGGAACGAAGCTAAGAAAAACGTGTTTTTTACGATTTTTTCATAGAAATTTTGGGTTTTTGGGGAAATTAATGATAGATTCGTGTTCAGGGGATCAAATTACATCGTAAAGGACCTATTA